>JUDQ01000017.1:0-36736 GCA_000812075.1 Scedosporium aurantiacum
CCCCCCAATTGATGTTATACAAGCCTACAAAATCCTCCTGCAAATAGCTCAAATGAAGTATCGATACCTCATACTGGTAGGGCTCGCAAAGGTTACTTGCTAATGTTGGTTGGGCAAATCTGGCTTAGTGCTGACCTCCTAATCCGAAAGAAGCAACCAGTCCGTCGAGAATATCGGACGTGCATTTGCTTTAAGGTAACATACGCTCCTTCGTACACTACTTGGTACGAAGTACGAAGGAGTGTGCCTGAACCAACGAAAGCTGTTTTCTACCATGGACTCTGGGGACGTCTGTGCCTGCCCGTTAGGAAGCTCTAAAAGTGTAGTGTACTCCACTTCCTCCCCCTTCATTGAATCAATCATTCCAGGCACCCACTCCGGTTATGCGGCTGGGGGGCTGTAGTGTACTTTGTACTTCCCTCCTCTTTGTCTTATGTGTCCCATAATACTCGCCAGGCGTCGAAATCTCGACCTGTGCGACTCAGTCTAACTTTTCATGGTGTTCGCTCGCTGGGCTACTTCGTTCCTCCATAATTGCGGATAATCGGGTAAGGTACCTTGGAGAGTCTAATGTGAACTAAAAAGGGGAATTAAATAAGGGATCGATCGATGGTGCAAAGATTCTGGAGTCAGAGGCGCAGCACGGCTTCTCGGCATCCTCTCCCTCGCAGCGAAGCGGAGATTGCGACAATTTGTGGACGACTTGAAGGATTTTTTTTTTTCTTATCATTTTTTCTTTCTTTTTCGCATTTCCCGGGGGCTACGAAGTACAGTGGGCACTTGCATCCTAAGACGACCCTGAAATTCTATAAGATTTGAGAGTAATTACTGGCTTCTTGGCTTGAGTGTTGGCGACTGAGAAGAAATTGGATCCAGGAGGTATGGAACGCTGGGAAGTTGGCGAAGGTATCAGTAATTACACTGGTTCTCTCACGCTCGACTGCGAGAGCAGTGCTGTCGCATCCCAGATTGGCATTGATCCTGCACTGCGCGTGTTGACAGTGGCAGTCGCAATCAGGTTGATCAATTTGATTGTTTGTCACCTCTTCCCAGACGGACATCGCTGTGGCACGAACAATGCAGTTCTACCACACCATTTCCCCCGAAGAGAGCTGCCCGTGGAGCAAACGTCATCAATAACAGCAACGTGAAGACGCCTCTCGGTGAGCATCATTGGCCTATTTCCAGAGCAGCGTCACCAGAAATGCGACATTCGTCTTCAGCCTTCGGCTGCCACGATGACAGAATGTCAGCATCGCCGCCTTGGAGATTAACTTGTTGCATTGCGATGACATGCTCAGGATAAAGTGGTGGCTGTTGGTTCCAGCTTGGTCAAGCCCCCCTGTGCTGTGCCATCTATACAGGTCTAATGGTTGATTTATTTATGTGTGCTACTATTGTTTAGATGACTTGCTCGGCGGGATCAATCGAGTGTACGAAGTAAATTATGGGTTTGGCTGACCGGTCGTGCTCTTAATATTAACAGGACGCCTGCCTTCGATGTCGTGATCGAAGAATCTCTCTTAGATTTCAAAGCTTAAGATGAGAGTACTTCGTAGGTCTCCTCGTCACCGATTTGTTGCAGAGACCCCTGACCTGGCAAACGAAGTGGTCGCTGTCATGTCGATATTGGAGCACTTTGTTCGTACAAGTACGAAGTATGAGGAATCAATTGATCCATATCGGTTCAAGGGCGCCTGAGACTTGGTTCAATGTGGCTCAGCCCTGTGCAATTTGTATCTATACTTGTATACTTCGCTTACATGCAGGCGGCACGCCTGGACAGTTCCAAACTCTTTTAATTTATTGACCCATGCGGGCCTCCAATAACGACGCGGTTACATCCTCGAGACCTCGAGAGGGGCTCAGGGAGGACGTTCCCGCCCTTGAGAGCACAGTTAGGCAGGAGGAGGCCAAGCCCCTGAGAACATCGAACCCTGCATAGAGGCTAGAGCCTAGGCTAGACTTTAGTGTACATGTCGAGCCAACTTTAGTCCATAATTCCGCCAGGTACAAGTACGTCGTGGGTCTAGGAAATAGTCCTGTCGAGGGGAATGACGCCCAAGCCAATGGCCCTGACGAAATCCCGCCCACGTTCCACCACCAACTTTCGAGCTTGTTTTTGTGGGAGGTACCAGGTACGTCGACGCTTGACAGTCTGAGGTCCTCTCCCCCATGGCCGATGGCTGATGGCTCGCTCATGGTCCTTGGCTCTTGGCCCTTGGGCGGGCATGTCTCCCACGCGACCCTCACACATTGATCCCTGGATCCTTTTCACATCCTTCTTCTCCCTCACTCCCCTCTCCTCGTCTCTCTTCTTCCTCTTCTTCCTTTCCGTTTTCTCTCACACACCTTTCGAAGCTGAATTCAGCCTGTCGCTCATTTATAGTCACTCTCTTGCCCACCACACCTGGCTTCGTCCAACCTGTCGCTCATTTTCCACTACAACTATTCTTCGCTTCGTCACTCGTTTTGTGTTTCTTTCGAACTGAGTTGTATATTGTCGTACTTTCCTCAGTATCCCTAATTTTCACCCATTCACAATGAAGTTCACTATCAGCGCCGCGGCCCTCTTGGCCTTCGTCTCTACTGCTCTTGCTCAGACTGCCGGTTTCGATGTTGTCCGAACTCCTACCAAGGATGAAATCGTTCCCGCTGGCAAGACTTACACCGTCACCTGGGACGCTGCTCCCGCGGACTATGACAAGGACACCGTCAGTATCGTCCTTCTTGCTGGCGCTTCTCCCGCCACTCTCGTCCCTGGTGCCGAACCCATTGTTGGTAAGTGGTTTAAATCCTCCTTGCAAATCTCTCTCTGCATTCCCTGCCTCCTGATTCCCGGAGTGCTTTTGCCTCAGCTGTCATCTCGAGGAACAACATGATTACTAGGATGCTAACCTGGGGTGTCATCAGCCGGCATCGTAAACTCTGCTGGCTCGTACGAGTGGGCTGTCCCCAGTGACCTCGGTGATGCTGCCGTCTACGGCTTGCAGATCCTGCTCGACTCCGACCCGACCATCTTCCAGTACTCTTTCCCCTTCCACATCGAGGCCGGCGAGGAAGGCCCCAAGGGCAACAGCACCACCAGTGCTGTTCCCTCTTCCACCAAGAAGCCTGGCTCCAGCACTGCCGCCCCCGAGCCCACCGGTGCTCGCAACTCCACCTCCGCTGGCATTCCTCCCCCTCCCAAGACCACTCTCACCAGTACCGTCAGCGGTGGAAGCTCTCCCTCCCCCACCGGTGGTGCTGAGGTCTCCCCCGTCCCCACCAACGGTGCCGCCCGCTCCGCTGCTGGTGCGATCGCCGTCCTCGGTGGTCTTGCCGTCGCTGCTTTCGGCCTCTAAATGCGATGACGATGTTCTTTTCAGTGGAGCGGTATCTGTACGATAGATTCCGTGCAACCCTCTTAGGTCCGACTCGCCTAGCTTGAAGGATAATTTGGGTATCGGGTGGAAACTATTTTCGCGAGGGGTTTTTGAAACCTAAGGCGGATCAGCCTTTCATCTCGAGCCACCTTGGCTGTTTGATGCTAATAGGGGTACAAGTGAGCCTCGGGCCGCAGAGGCGTATACTACTGGGGCATGGGACGGCAATTTAATTCGGGTACTTCGGAAAAGGTGTTCATATTAATACCCCCCTTTTATTCAGGGTCAATATTCAAGTCGTGATTTAGATCAGATTCCAGTGGGTTTGAATATCGTAGGATGCTTCTTTAAACAGTAACCTTTGCTCATGTGATTATCTTCATTTCTGTGACGACATTCGTCGCTGGTTGAGCACTAGGCACGGCTGTTTTCGACGAGTTCATGAGAGGAGGCGGTTCGTCGATGGGATTTCGTGTGGCGGAGTGAAATATATGTTGTGTGACCTGCCACGCCGTTAACCCGCAACATGCATTCTACTGCAGACATACATGATACATCGCGTGCCACCATGATGGGCTGTTCATGAGGCGGGTGAATTTGTAGATCATCCAAGGGAAACACCAAGCGGGTTACAGGGTTAAGCTCACCCGCCCCGAGTGTGTCACTTTATCCCCGCGGAGGATTGCCGCCTAAGCAAAAGGAGAGTTTCGTTTTCTCACCCCGGATATTTTACTTTTCCGAATGTTGCGAGGATGGAAGAAGACCTGCTCTGCGACGTGGGTTATTGAGGAGATGTGATGCCACGACAGCAGATTTCTTCGCTTTATGATCCTTGTCTAAATAAATTCCGTGGTTGACGTCCCAGATCATGGAAGATATCAAGGATCTTAATTAATTCGCAGCATGTAAGTAATATTTGGGACCTCCACTGGTCTGAGATTACTTGCTTAAGGTTATCAGGTCTATCTGTGTCGATCTGAGTCCTTCCATGTGGAGGATGCCCATCACTGCCAAATTTGTCGCAGTTTATTTTTGGGATCGACTAAAAAATTCTACGAAGTAGTGGACAACCAAAGCATGGGAAGGCGCGTTTTCCACGAGGCTTCGGGTGCATGTAGTGGAGACTTGGTGTGAGCATAAATTTGTTCATTGCATCAATTCATTGTGCAGGTCCAATTGTTTCAATTCATGTTGTCCCCAACGTGGGACCGACCAGTTCCACGTGATCTCGCTCAGATGACTAACGCGTCGAGACGTGAATTGCCTCCACACCAAGACGCGATTTGTGAATGGCTTCGAGTGGCTGGCCAACCTAATTGAAGCTGTCGACACATGAGAGGCGGCTCTGTACTATTCACACACAAAACACTAACTTTGCACCAGACGAAGAGTACGATTTTTTTTCCGGCCCAAGCCTGAATCCAATGCATTGGGTTTGCCCTGGGGAACTTGGTTCCTGCCGTCTTAATGACACGGAATAACCTGGACGAGCAGCTTCGATGGTTCTTGAATAACGCGACCGTATCTACACCGAACCAAGCGAATACAAATATTTCGCGAACTGAAACCCCAAGTCAGGGAAAGGGAACATACGAACCGACGCAACTAGGCTTGAAACTTTCAGGGGAATTCGCGCCTCCAGCCCATCAACAAGCAAACCCCACCCCGAGCACCTTCAGAACCCCAACACATGGCGCCGATGTTCACGGCGGACTTCGAGCTCAGCCAAGCTCTTTTGACAAAGACGCCGAAATGGCACGTCTCCTCGGGCTTCAACAACCCAAGAAGCGCTCATTGATAACGAAACAACAACAGCAACTTCCCACCCCCGTCTCAACAACTGTGACTGGACGCTTTGAACATGCGTATAGACAGTCTCTTAAGACTGGTTAGTGGTTCTGAACAGTTTGGAGTACATATCTTTGTGCTGACCTCCTTGTAGATGCGTCTTCGAGCAATTCTTCGTCACAGAAGAGCAACGCTTCTCTACCCCCAAAGGCACGAATTCCACACCCGACTCGTCTTACAACACCTGATCTTCCCATAATGGATACCGACGACGACGATGACGACGACTTGATCGAAATTACAGCTGACGAGGCGGGGATATCTTCGGATCCTATGCAATTCGGAACTGATGTTAGACTATGGAGGGAAGATTTTGCATCTCGACCCGAACCTCCGACGAGGAAGGGTAGGAAGCGGAAGAGCAGCGAGATTAGCAAAGTGGCTGTGAGCGATGACGACGACGATGATGACTTCCCTGACCTCCATGAACTTGTTAGCACGCCTATAGCACCGCAACGAAACACCGGCCATTTCTCACCAGGAAACCTGGCTGCTAGGTCGAGCTTAAGGAGAGACGCGAGACAAGCCTCAGTTATTAAGCCTTTGCCTGTTGCTGCGCCGACATCTCCCTCCCCCTCCCGGCCTAAGCGTGCTACTCGGTCTGTGTCTCCAGTAAAGCTTCCTGGAAGTCAGCGTTCTCCTTCTCGCATTGGATCATTAGGCCCTGAACCGAGAAACCGGCCAACCACCCCTATTGTCTCGCCGAGGAAGCTACCTCCCGTTGTGCTGCAACCCAACGTACTAGGTGCAGATGTTATTGAACGCGCCCTAGCCCAGACACCAAGGCCAAAGGCCCGGCGGAGCTCCGTGATTGAAGACTCCGAGGATGAATTCCTCACGCCTCCCACTGGTGGTAGCAAGGTTCTTGCGTCTCTCGCACCCGCGACGGCGGAGGACTTGCCTCTGGGGGCGATCCCGTGTACATTCGGTATTAATATGTCGAAATCTGGTCTTAACTCGTCACCAAGCCCGTTGAGACGTTCCAAGCCCGACACGAAAGAGAAGCGGGCCGTCCAATCAAGTGGTGATGCCATCCCGCTTCAAGGACCCGTGTCCTCAGGGACCAAACCTACCATCTCCTCCGGCCAGATTGACCTCCGCAGTCTATCTAATCTAGTGCAAGAACCATGGCCGCTCCAACATTGTCTTGATGCCCTCCGAGAGAAACTTGACCAGAATCGACAAACGTTCGAGAAGGCGCTTCGCGAATCTCGGCCAAGGGACGAAAGGGACGGCATCAAATTAGAAAAAGAACAATTAATGAACCAACAATCGGTCGTCAAGGGCCTCGTTGAAAGGGCTGAACAATATCAAGCTCTGGTCCACAAGAAGGAGAGTCTATTGCAACAAATATCACGCGCCTACAGGGATGGCTTGGCGACGGACGAAGACGAGAACAAGCTAGACGAAATCGGCGACGAAATAAAGGAGCTCGAGAAAGCCTTTACCGAAGCCTTGGTTGATGCTACTTCTCGGAACCCTGCCTTATCAGAGCAGTTGAGAGCTGCTCCCCCGAAACCGATCACTGCTATCCCCGCTACTGAACCTTCCGCCTTTCGTACTGCGAGAAGCCCCCGCAGGCTTCGCCATGCCGAGGGACCGTCCTCGGATGTCATTCATCAAACCCAACTTCCCGCACAAGATTCTCCCCGCTACCATCGTCTCGGCCCTAGACATGAACCGCCGCCGGTACATCACGATGAATTCGAGGGCATGTTTAGTGATATCGAAGAATCCCCCATTCAAACTCTTCCTCCCCCTGCTCAACCAAGGCCCCCCCAAAATAGACACAATGCCGAGAGGATTTCGCTGGAGGAAATGGATTTCCTCAGTGATGATGATCCTGAGATGATTGCACTCGCGGATAGTTGCCACACTAGTGTGCCATCACAACGGCATCCGTTAGTGGAGACATCCGGTAACGCGCAGCCACCTTCTCGACCTAAGATTCCAGAAAAGAGACTTGCCTCGACCGCGACTAAAAACGCATTCCCAGCAGAGCAGATGCGGTTTCCCTGGTCACCTGAGGTGAAGCAAATGCTTAAGGATCGATTCAGGATGGAGACTTTCCGACATAATCAGCTCGAGGCTATCAATGCAACGCTCTCCGGGGATGATGCCTTCATCCTGATGCCTACCGGTGGGGGCAAATCTCTTTGCTATCAGCTGCCTGCGGTAGTGAAGAGCGGACTAACAAAAGGTATCACTCTAGTGGTATCCCCCTTGATCAGCCTGATGCAGGATCAGGTCGACCACCTCAAATCCCTCCACATCCATGCTGTCGCGTATAACGGCGAGGCTCCTCGGGAATATAAGGATATGGTGATGAAAATGCTTCGCGAGAGGAACCCCGAGAACTTCATCGAGTTGCTCTATGTCACTCCGGAGATGGTCAACAAGAACAAACGGTTCCAGGATGGTATGGACATGCTGTATCGGAAGGGAAAGCTTGCCCGCATTGTCATTGATGAAGCTCACTGCGTCAGTCAATGGGGACATGACTTCCGGCCGGATTATAAAGAGCTTGGGGTTATCCGAAGGCAATTCCGCGGGGTCCCCCTGATGGCACTCACAGCGACAGCTACTGAGAATGTAATCATGGACGTGATGCACAATCTCGGCATGGAGAACTCTAAAGTATTCACTCAGAGTTTCAACAGGCCAAACCTGTATTACGAAGTTCGATTGAAGACTGGGAATGCGAACGCTCTTGAGAGCATTGCCAATTTGATTCAGACGAAATATCCGGACCAATGTGGTATCGTATATACCATTTCGAGGAAGAACGCCGAAGATGTTGCCCAGAAGCTTTGTGGGTTTGGTATCAAGGCCGCCCACTACCACGCCTCGGTTCCCCCCGAGGAGAAGGTCGCAACGCAGCGAGAGTGGCAAAAGGATAGAATCCGTGTTGTTGTCGCTACGATAGCGTTTGGTATGGGGATTGACAAACCTGACGTGCGGTTTGTCATTCATCACGGCCTCCCAAAGAGTCTGGAGGGTTATTATCAAGAAACAGGCCGAGCTGGACGAGACGGAAATCCGTCCGATTGCTACCTGTACTTTAGCCACTCCGATGCGAGGGTGCTCCGAAAGCTCATTTCCGATGGGGAAGGGGGCTGGGAGCAGAAGGAGAGGCAGAAGGGTATGCTGAACCGCATGGTGGCCTTTTGCGACAATCCATCCGACTGTCGTAGAGTGGAAGTGCTTCGGTACTTTGGTGAAGCGTTCGACAGGGCCGACTGCAACAAAGGTTGTGACAACTGTCGAACGGGCGCTGTATCCGAGCAGCAGGATTTTACCGAGATTGCTCAGGCGGCGATCGAAGCGGTGGCTCAGGAAAACAGACTCACCACGAACCAGTGTGCCGATCTCCTTATGGGTAAAGGGAGGGCGAACCGCGACGAGAACGAAACCGATGGAGGCGACGGACGTTTTCGGGCACCCGCAGCTCAAGCAGCTCCACAATACCGCGGAATCGCGAAGCATATGAAGAAGTACGAAGTCGAGCGCATTATCGACCGACTCACCGTAGAGGGTGCCCTTGGAGAAGAAAGCGTGATCAACAGGAGAGCGGGATTCGCAGTTCAGTATCTCAAGGTGAGTTTTTCAATCTCGTGCCATTGGCTGTAAATTGACGGTTCAAAACGCTAACCCGTGAATTTCTCTTTTTTTTTCCCTGTTTTCTAGCTGGGTCCAAATGTGAACCAGTTCCGCTACGGTCAGCGGCGTCTTATGCTTTCGGTACAAATAAGTAGAGGGAGTAAGGAGCCAACTACTGCTAAACCGAAGAAGCGTACTAAGAAGGATGATACGTCTAAACTCTCCGCATCAACCGACATCTCCTCTCCAGTGGCTCCCGCATCGAGGAAGAAGAAGAAGCCGACGAAGGCATCTTCTTCCCGGCAAGCGGAAGAGGATGACCTACCCACCACACGAAACGGCTATCAAAAGGACGATTTTGTTGTCGATGACTCGGATGACGACGATTACTTTGAGCCCATGCCCAAAAAGCGCAAGTCGAATGCCGGTTCCTCCTCCACCGACGCCCCACCTCCCTTCGAGGACATACCTCTCAGCTCGCTGCCGGAAATCCACCAGGAAGTCGTCCACAACTTCGTGGCGGAAGCCAAGACCCTCGAGGAGGAGACGCGAAACAACGAGGGCCTGCGGAGGCCCCTCTTCGGCGAGAAGGATTTTCAAGAGATGGCGATCCACTGGACCATAACCCTGGACGAGATGCGGAGGATAAAGGGCATAGCGCAGGCCCGCGTCATTAAGTATGGCGAGAAGTTCCTGCGGCTCATCCGCCACTTCTATGGGGAGTACACGACAATGATGGGGGCGATTGGCGGTGATGATAGCATGGACATGGCGGACGAGGCGAGAGAGATTGTCGACCTTGTCAGCTCTGACGACGAGTTCGGGTACGACGATTTCGACCTCGACCCCGAGGAAGAGGACGCCGACGCCGGCGTGCAGCAGTCCAAGTTCTTCTCGGCTCCAGTCCAGGTGCCGCCTCGGCCCTCCGCGGACTCTTCGACCATTGCGCAGTGGCATCAACGTCTCGAGCAGGCCAGCCAACGCCCGGCCCCTCCGGGCGGCCCCTCCACATCCGCACCAGCAGCAGCTCGTGGAGGCGCCGCTGCCTCGCGGGGCAAAAGGGGCGGTGGTGGTCCCCGAGGGTGGAAAGGCCGAGGAAACGGCGGCAAAAGAGCGAGCGGGCGCGCAGGCAACGGGGTGACCAAGAGGAAGGCGTCCGGCGCGAGCTCCTCCGCGGGCGCGAGTTTTTTCGGCAAGGGGAAGGGTTCCGGTCGCGGTAAGGGTGGTAGAGGATCCGGTGGTGGGGGCGCCTCGGGCTCCGCGGCGATCGGACTGATGCCGCTGTGAAGAGGGGGCTTGGTTGATGAACGATTGTTTTTTTGTCTTCTTTTATAACGGTTCATGCTCGGTGACATGTTGGGACCGCGCGTCTAATGGTTTGTATATATTGCTGTACTCCGGCGTCGTTATCCATGGGAGAAGAAAGGCCGGTTGTAGAAAGAAATGTGTTCGGGTTTTTTTACCCTTTTCATGAATGGGATGACGAGGGAGTCGGGTGGCTTGTTCCCTTTTTTACTTCAAATAGTATCATTTAGCATACATAGATGGAGTTGAGTGTTAGCATCGCAGAGGCTATGATGAATATGGATTAATCGCCTCATGCCGCTTGTTTCTTCCTCTTCCTTCTCTCACTCTTAAACACTGTATTCTTTATTTCCTCTTTTTTTATTTTTCTCTTTTTGGTTGGAACGCAGGAAGTGCGCTACTAATGTACAAAGTCCATGATAGGGAACAGAGGGTATCTCCGGCTTGAACCAAGTGCTTTTGAATGTAAAGGGGCTGATGGTGCCTGTCAGAAAACTCGAACAAATAGTTCAAAAACAGCAAGAAGCATTACCCAAAATGATTGGGGCTTTTGATAAGATCGAAGGACCATGAAGTAGTAGCTTGGATATGATACGGGCCTCGCCAAAAGGGAAAAAAAATACATATTCGTCTCTTCAGGACCAACTTTTTCCTTGTTTCTGTCCTGTTTGCAAGGTCATAAAATCTCAGACCTTGCCCCAGGAGATGGGCAAATTCGGTGAAAGCTCCGCTCAAGAAGTGACAACAGGGGTATAATGGAATACCGATCTAATAATATATACAGAAAGATTGCGTGCCAACTATCCAAAAGTAGGCCAAAAATAGTAAAAGTGGAATAGTAGGGAAAGGGGGAGAACAGCCCGTTGGAAGGTAAACAAGACAGGGGTAAAATCAGATAGATTCCATATAACACAATAGAGCCGCATGCCTCACCGTGCTCCCCAAAACTCCAAAAACCATCAAAAGGGTCAACGTAGGATGAAAGGGAAAGAAATCAAAGAAACCATGAGCGCGCCTGCCGTAAGACTCCATAGAGCCGGTGGTTCGTTCGGTTAAGAAGCCAACCGCGGACAAGGAAAAGGGAAAAGGAAGTGCCCCCGAAAAAAATTCACTAGTAGCGCCACCGTGGTTTGTTGTCCTTCGGTTTCACCTCAGATATGGCCCGTTGCATGGCAAGTCGGGCACCTGCTACTGCCTGAGGGCTATTACGTCCAGACATACTCCTGGCCTCCTTCGAAGCCGGTTGCGGTAGTATACTCCCCCTCCGCGAGGTCATCGCGAGAGAGCTAGCGGGCCGCGAAGGGCGTGCTTCCGAAGAAGACCGCTGTGGTTGTAGGGAAGCGCGACGAGACTCGAGAGAGGATACTGAAGGCTGGTTGGAGAGGCGAGTTTTCGCTAGAGTCTGCTGTGAATAGGGCCCGGGGGATGTGAGACGCTCGCGGAAGGAGAGTTTTGACGGAAGGTTCCGAGTAGGTGTCTCCTGCGGCATTGGCGACTCAGACATGGCGCGACCAATAGGGGACCTAAGAGTTGGGAGTTTGGACCCAGCAGAGGTGGGTGTGAGAGACGAGGTGGATCTCACCGTAGTCGGCGTCTTCTTCGCGTACGGACTCGGGGAGGTAAGGCTGAGTGGTTTGAAGTTGTGGCCAGTGTCTACTTGGGAAGTGTTGGACGAGATGTTCCAAGGCGGTCTAGCACCAAGGGTCGACGGAGGCCCGGTCGGTTTTGGAGGTGGAGGCGTGACATGTGTAGGCGTCGCTAGCGCATGGAGCCTGGCGAGGCTAGCTCGCTTTGGTCCCTGGGCTGGAGTTGGTAGTGAGGAATGCCGCCGCTTAGCCATGGCAGACGGCGACCTGTGCTTCGCAATCTTCGCGGAGGGCGTGGATGGGTCGAGGCCGAGAGTTGTCATGATGACGGAAGAAGGAGGGGAGCTTCCGGGAGTCTCCATGCCACTCGCGACTGTCGACCGATCGTTAGAAAGCATGCTAGAGATGCTGTCACGGAGCTGCTGGCCTTGTTTGCCCGACTGGATGTCATCGACAACAGCATCCATATCTCGCATCTGCTCCTTCAAACCATCCCACTTCGACTGGATTTCCTGGTGAAGACGAAGAATCTCGCCATTGACAGTAAGGCGATCCTTGACACCGTTGTCAATGATGAGTAGCACGCGTTCGATGGCTGGGCCATAGTGTGTCTTCTTGGCCTCGTAACTTTCGATCTTCTGGCTCATCAGGGCTGGATTCACTAGATTGAGCCCACCATCGATCGCTTCTTTCAATTTCGAGACCGAGCGCTCTACAGATTCATACATTTTGTACGCCTTCCGACCGGCGCCTCGGAACACAAGGACCCAGCGGTCCTCGCCCAATTCTTTTCGTAGAGACTCTGCATCCTTCTCGAGCTTCTTGTAGCTGGCGTCGAGACCCGTACGCCTCATCTCCAGCTCGTCGCAGGCAGTAGGGAACGATTGCTCCGCCCTTGCTTGAAACACCGAGAGCCGCATCGGAAGGAAGTCAAGGGAAGCGCGAAGAGGCTGCATTCTCGCAAACAGGGCCAGCAGACTCGAGTCATCAAGGGACATGTTAGCGGCACTGGGTGAGCTGGGGCTCAGCGGGAAGGCCGGAAGGCTAAAACGGTTCTGGGCCGTAGACTTCTTGCTCGGTGGAGTCTCCTCTACTATGGTCTCGAGATCGCCGAAGTCGACACCATCCCCACTTGCAGCAGCCATGAGGGACTTGTGACGGCGCTCTTCCATTTCGAAAACCAGACGCGAGAGCTCGTCCATTTCGTCCTGGATATCGCCAAGGACATTATTCCAGAGCTCCTCCCATTCCATGGCGATCTCTACTTGCTCCTTGACCGTGTGCAGTGAAGTACGTATCGCCGTCCACTCGTTCATGATGGATTCCATCTGGATCACGGCGCGATTGAGGTCGTCGGGAGAAACTTGCGCAATATCGATGCGGTTCTGCAATTCTTCGATGGCGGAGACGTAAACATTAATAAGCTCCTCGAATCGCAATATGGCCTTCTCGACCTCCGCGAGGCCCTCACGACCACCGGCGGCGGCCCACTCGACATCATCATCGCTGTCAAGGCCGTTGATAACCTCGGAGGCTTTCGAGATCCAGCTTCTTATCTGTTCGGCAGCATTGATGAGGGCAGTGGTGGCGGCTTGGGCGGTTGGGATGGCAGAGACTCTACTCGAGAGAGACTCGGCATCAGGAAGCTGAAGAGCGGTCAACTGAGCCAGCTGATTGGCAAATGAGAGACGGGATAGAGTGTAAATTGAACCGGGGCGTTGGTGACCCGGTGTGAAGTAGCTAGCAAGGTCGGGCGTGAATTCTACCGAGCCTGTTATGGCCGTGCTGGAGGGTTGAGTGGAATAATGTGCGGGAGGGGGCGCTGGAGGCGAGTCCTTCGGCGGAAGAGGCGGAGGCACGTCGTCAGGCCAGGAAGGTTGGACGGTGCGTTCTAGATGTTCGCGGCGGGTCTCGAGCTGCACCTTGGTGCCATTCCCATTCACATGATCGGGTAATCTATATTTGTTGGTGTCCATATTCAATGGGGGTTCGGTCTTGATTTCTGGCAAGAGGACGGGGGAGGGCGTGGGTGCTGGAGAAGGCTCAGGGGTTGCCTCGTCTGCTGATGTCGCCGGTCTAGGCGAAGAGGGTGATCTGGCAGAGCGGCGAGAGGCTGGCCGGGACGGGACGCCAAGGCCAAGACCCTTCCAAGGGCGACCGCGACGCTCGACAGCCGTGGATTTCGAGTTTTGCAGGTGAGACTCGTCGATTTGGCGGATATGTTGTTGGTCGAGTTTGCCGACGCGGTCCAGGTGGGCGGGCGCGGCGGTGTCGGTCGGGGTAGTTGGCGGTGAGGTCTTCGTACCGAAACCAAGAGCTTTGAGGCGAGCTGCTAGGCCAGGGGAAGGCTTGCGGGGCTGACGGACGGGGGTATTCGCGTTCGCGTTCGCGTTCGCGTTCGCGCTCGCCGGAGTGGATGAGAGGCTATTCACGATCGCGATATTCGAAGCAGGTGTAGAGAGAGAGGAGGATGGTGGAATCGACGAGGCGGATTGGGTGGAATTTTCGCTAACAAGTTTCGGGTGAGGAAATGTCCACGGATCGCTGTTTATGGAACGAGAAGGGAAAGAGTGAAAACGAGGGTAGAGGTAACAAAAAGGCTGGTCGACACGGTGGTGTACATCTAATGTAACTGCATGCAGTGTTTGGGGGAGGGAGAAGAGCGGGTAAAGGGCAACTTGAAGCCGGCACGACTCGAGCCACCTTGACCTTGAGCTATTATGTAGCAGTGTACATCAAGGTGACACAACAGAAGGAATAGTGGATGAGAATTGAGATGAATCTGTGCATAGAACATCGCCTGGCCGGACTCGGGCGCTGGACAACATTCGAGTCTGGTCCCAACGCGCCTTAGAATGCTGGGATAAAATGACACAGACCTTGGAGGATGCGAAAAGAACAGACATGATCCGGAGATTCTAATAATGATTCTGGGCCATTCATACGTCAAGTCCAGTGGAGGTAATACCGGGATAAAGGAGCGGTGATGGCGTCGGGCAGTGTGGTATTAGTGGCCTTCTGTGATCAGTGATGCAGCAGCTAGCCTCGACGAGCGTTGAGGATCCCACATGGGTACATCAACATGGCGTACTTGTACAGTACTACGGACAGCTCTGCGCGATCAGGGAGGTTCCTCTGTCACTTGACAATTTGACGAGGGGGGCAGGAAAATGTCAAGCAGACATTGATTGGAAGTGCAAGGAACAATGTGTACAATTTGATGTCGGGGCCAATATGCCAGGGTCAATGACCGCCAAGCAAAGTAACAGGAAAGGGGGTCGGGTTGCGGGAGGTATCGTTTGGGGACATGATTGCTCAACACTAGTCTTCAATTCAAATGAAATCATTCACAATTAGGACATTAAATTCCCACATACCTCAACATGGTTTCTAGGTTCTCGCTAGAAATGTCGGAAAGGGCAGACGAGAGAACTGCATCGGCCCATTTGCTGATGGGAGGGACTGGGTCGACATTGGAGTCTTCTATACTTTGGAGACTTGCATCGGAGGTTGGCTGCTGTTGAAGATCAATACGTTTTAGCCCCGACCCCGACTGGGATGTGATGCTATTGTAGTACGAGCTGCTGGTGGTCAGAGAAAGGCTGGTACCATCTGGCCCACCAGCAGCCGAATGAGTGGTTGTCATTGATCGATGGGCGGATGTATCCGTCCACTGGGGCAGCTCCTCCTATTCTGCCTAGAAAGGAAGAAGGCTTGGTGACGTTCGTTGGTGGCGGGGCGGTGATGTTCGGAATCGGGTTTGCTCGCCGATGTTGTTTCTCTGGCTCTGGTCAATCGCAAGCCAGGGACTCTGTCACATGGTATCTACCACTGCCAAAATGTTGGTTCTGGCTGGCTGTGTGGATGTGGGATGGTGGATGGTGTGTGGTATGGTATGTGTGCTGCTTTGGAAGGTTTAGTGATTTATCCAGAGAGGCGGGACCTTGATAATGCCGAGAGTAGCATCGAACGTCGTGTTATGTAGCGTAGCCAGGCAGCCCAATCGTGCGCCAGAAGTCTGTGGGTGGCCCAGGGGGGGGGAGGTTGGCGGCGTTGTTGTCCAGTCTGGAGGGGCTCTTCCTTGGCAATGTCGAAGAAAACTTCAATGACCAGACGAGAACAAGATGTCCCAGCTGGCCTGGGCAACAGAGGGTCCACTATCGTGGCTGAACCCCCTGTTTGTGGACAGAAGCACAAATCAAATGGTGTTAGTGTAGACTTCGTCAGGAGTACCCACTGTACAGTCTAGTGGATGTGGGCTCAGGAGTCAGGGACCAGAGGATTTCAACAGGTTAAAAGGCGAGAGGATCTATCACCAAGCATCACTCCCCTTGGGTAGAGGGTGCAATCGGAAAGCGCACTTCGCACTTCGCACTTCACACTCCGTAGTGTAGATCCAGAGACGGCGACAGGGGTAAAAGAAGGTGGATGGAAGGCCAGAAACCGAGAGTCGAAGAGTCCGTTCTTCTGCGGTGGCCCCTTTTTGTCGTTTTGCAGGTTACAGTGCAGCGCGGTGGAGAAATCAATGGAGAGATGCAGTCCAGCTCAGCTGTAGATCTTGTTGGAGGGGCCTTTAGATGCAGCACGGCAATGCAGGATGAGGCAAGTTGACAGCACCAATCGGGCGGAAGGGGGAGACCCAATTACCAGTCCGTCAACCGACAGTTTCGCAGAGACAAAGGCGAAAGTCCAATATCCGAGGGGAAGATGGGAAAGGAGTTGATGGTGGCCACAAGGCTGGTGCTTTCTTTTCTTTTCTTCTTCTTTTTTTGACCCGAACAGAATGGGGGGAAGCCGAGACTCGAATCACGCTAGCTAGAATTGCAGGATGGCTCGGGTGTGCGAAACTGACAGTCGGAGCAGTCGGCCTAAGAATTGTCTCACTGAATCGAAACGGGAGGCGACAAACAGAGGAGAGAAAACAGAAATGCGAGGGAATGACTGGCTGAGAGCAAAGGATTGGAAACGCGCACGCGTCGAGAATGGGGGAAGGTAGTGTAGACAGAAGAAAAGACCGAAGGGGGACTAGAAAAGAAAAAGAACGTTTGGGATAGATGAAGTTTTCGGATAGATTAGTGGAGTGTACGAAGTGTACGAAGTAGTGTAGATTGGCTTTGGGGAAGAGGACTTGGAAGCCTGGAAGGGCAGCCGAGATAAAAGTAAAAGTGAGCTGCGCTTGCGCCGTTGGGATTGGATTACTACGAAGTAGATTAAATGAACAAATCCAACATTTGAAGACCAATTGTCTGGAACCACCAACGGAGACCGGGGCAAAACGGTGTTACTGTTACTGAGGCCAAGTACTTTTTCGTCCCGATGGCAAGTGTCGTCAATTGATTCAAATGATCTACCAAGACCACGACTGATCCATCAATCACACATGCTTCAGTGTTTAGCCCGGCCTGCCGATTTACGAAGGAGACGACGACATTGGAAAGGACGAGGTACAACAGACAAAGTACTGGCGTAATTGCTGAGAGCAGAGGGCAAGAAGGAAGGCACGGGTGAAGAAAACGTCTCATGGTGAATGCAGAGTGGAAGGAAGCAAGGGAGCAAGATTCCACCATGACATTGATAGATTGATAGATCGCCACGGAGTAGCCCTAATCTTAAACGGTTGCATTGCATTACCATTGATCTAACCAGAGCTAGCGTTTATCATCGACTTGACTCAGGGACACCCCTAGGGATTCGGACCGTGGGTGGACACTTCAGCAAAGCTCGGAGTGACAGGAACGGGAGAAATCCCCGCGATTGGCCTTCACGTGGTATCCCAAGCCATTCCAAGGGGGTGTTTGGATGGCATCAATATCAATCGTGTGTCCTGGGAGAAGGGCGATGAGCCGGCAAGAAGAGGGCGATGAAACACCCATGTTCCTCCTGTGAGCCCTCGCCACAGGGTGTTTTACTTGTCAGTTTGGATGACACTCCATCGATGTCGCAAATCTCCAGAATGAGTACTTCGTAGAGGCTATTAGGAGGAAGTGGAAGTGCGGAGCATCAGTTAACCGCTCCCCACACTCCAGACAGTCGAAACACCGCCAATGGGCATCGACGCGACGACTATCTCGCAATCCGCCCAAGTTGGCATTTGATCATTGATGTCCCAGATGTCACCCCTCATTCTTGCACCGAGACCACTCTGGCCAGTGACCAGACAACCAAATGAGAGCCAGCCTGCCTCAGTGGAAGAGCCAACCGAGATTCACCGACAAGCATCCTGTATCTCCCAATAATACGAAGTAAACTACATGTACAATAGAAGACCCAACTGACCTGGATTCCCCCACGCTGGAGGTGGGGATGCATCCGAGCCCGTGGGCTCCATGGTCGAGCCTGCTCCAGGTGTCGAGCAGGCACCGGTATTTGTGGCTTTATCACAAGACTTCCGCCCTGCCAATATTACAGAACCAGAGATCTGGTCGAGTCTAAGCTCCCATGTTACACTGATGTGACCACAATTGCCATTAGCATCGAGAGTAAAGAAAAGGGATGGTTTCTGCATGTTCGTCTAGAACTTAATTACTTGGGTGGTCTTCGAAGAATGCATAGAACCGTTTAGGAGGTGCTTTGATGTATGAACCATATTCGTTTCCCGCATCCCTAAAACCAGTTAGCGCTTCCTGTGTGTTGGTTCTTTGGACGACTATTTCCCCAGAGTTTGTTGGAGATCTCTTCCTGCCCCAACCACTGTCTGGTCTGAGCCTCTGAGGTCATGATACCCCTTCACCCAGGATTCCTCGACTTCATGGAGCTAGCCGCGAACACTGGGGTTTGCCGAAATTGGGGTACGTGAACCCTGGTCTCTATGATCTAGTGTGCGAAGTACTTCGCACGAAGTATTGTACTTCAAATTCATCAATACTTCATATGTCGAGCGACTTCATGTTGTTTGGACACTGAATTTCCAACTGCCTGTGCTCTCAATCCGAATATGCGCACGTAGAATTACAAGTTGTTTGACGTGGGGATTCTTACGAAGTGGGAGAACGTCTTGGGCATGGAGAAGCCATCGTCTTGTTGGTTGTGCAGGGTGGAGTTCTTGATTCCTTCGTATGAATGGTCCCAAATCTTCCAATAAAATCAAATCTGATGAAGCGCCACTCTGGATAGGATTCATCTACTTCGTACGAAGTACTTCGTAGCTCATAGTTATGGGCACTACGAAGTACACATTAGTCAATGGCACTGGACGTTGTTGAAGACTACGAAGTATCGATGTTCAATGTTGTACTTCATTGTCCTTCGTAAACTTGATTATTATCAGTACATAACTTTGTACCTCAGTATGAAGCGGACGCGGGTCAAATGCAAGGGGCACGCAGATTTTCACTAAGAGTTGCAGATGTAGATTAGCTTTGGAAGCTCTGAAGTATTAGTAGCTTCATGCACGGGACGGGAGGAAGAGACTCATTAGGAGTACATTATTACTTCGTAAACTCCGACGACATCCAGAGCAATCGCTGATCCTTCCCCAAGCTCCTTTTGGGAGGCCCTGGCGCTGCAGAGTGGCATGCTCCTCCATCCGAACAGACCCGACAAGAATCCGTCGCTCACGAGAGGAGGGCGTGGCAAGAAGCAGGAGGCAGGAGGTAAGAGGTTCTTGGTAAGAGCTAAGAGGCCAGGCAATTTCTTCCTGTTCGAGAAGGTTTGCTCTGCTACCACCTCGAATTAGTTTCTTGGCCCAGTCGTTCCCTTTAGTACCTGCGAAGTATACTGAGCACTTTGTAGGAGCTGGTTCCCGGCGATGACCCTGCTACGAAGGATTGCGGGCTACTCCATACACCAGAACCAGGTCCAGCCAAGCGAAGACAGCTCAAGAAAGTCTCAGTCTGGTGAGGGAGGAAGTTGCGCAGCTTGCTGTGGCAGCATAAATCATCCGTCCACATGAGCTTGTTATCGATACTTTAGACCCCGTACTTCGTAATACGTATAATACACAACCTGTAATAAGCAGAGGACCAGATCAAGATCAGGAGCTACAGTTTAGTGGGGAGGGGGAAATTGGTTTAATCTCCATCAGCATGGACAAAGCATCCGTCGGCTTCATTATTGCCCATGTCGAGACGACCCGCCAGAGAGACGATCAATGTCTCCACGTGATGTGATTTGATGGATGTTCATTCCATGGAGTTTACCTTGTCCTGAAGTGCAAGCACTTTGTACAATCTCATTTGATGCTAATCAATCAAGGAAGCTCTACTTCGTACCTTGGGAAAACATGAAAGTATGGTATAATAATATTAATTAGTGCCTATCCAGGATACCATAAGTGCTGAAGTACTCTGTAACACCTAAGAGTTAGTGGGCATTATGAAGTAAAAATTCTAAGAATTATAGAAGATATCAACTGATGTACTCGGATCCACCAAGAGCACCGGGGGGGGGGGNNNAAAGAAAAAAAAAAAGATTGACAGCATTTTAATATTAGCCACATTTGATTATTTCAATGTTCTGTTGTCCAATGCTCAGTCAAACCTTTGTTGATGTTGGGAGGAGACCGCATGTTTGCAGTCTGTTAAGCTGTTGAGCTGTTAAGCCCCATTCATCACTTTCTTAAGTCTTCTTTTTCTTTTCTATATTTCTTTATTATATTTCTATGTTTCTGGAGATCTTACCTCGTGACGTTCTAGATGAGTTAGCTTTGTTAAGAGTTCGCTCGTCGTCCTTCCAGCAAGGCATCAATGACCTGCAGACCTCAACTGTTTATGTTGTTTCACGATACCCAACCGGGTTACTGAGGTACATGGCTCCATTAAACCCGCCTCGCACGGCAACCAAGTGCAAATTGACACGCTAAATACGCCAGAGCAACAGGACAAGACACGTCCAACAGCCCATTCCAGCGCGACTCGGAGTCGGCGCCGCCGTGTTGGTTATTATGTCACGCAGAACAACTTCCCCCCAGTAAATACTTCATAGTGAATAATAGTACATCAACGAAACAAAGCGTCTCCATTGTCCCCTCATCAACCCCCATTAACCCCCATTAACCCCCCCTATATGTCCGAGGATACCTCTTCTTATATATCAATCCGTATCCCTTGTTATACACACCTTGTCTCAAGACGGTTTATGCCGATTCCAGCTTCCAATACTAATTGATATATTGATTTCATCGCTTTGTTTCTCTGTCTCTTTGTCGGTTCACTTCGAATAAGCAGCGTCGTCGTGTTTCGTAGCAACCCCTTTGTACGCCCATACGCATTGTGCCGTATTAATTGGTCGCCGTCCCACCAACTTCGAGATCGTGCCGAAGATAATACAACTTGAGCCTCCGAACCTGGGCGATAACTGACGGTGGACGTATTGATCCCTTATTCATCTGCGTCATTCATCTGTCTTTTCGTCTTCTTTTCCCGATTCAAGAAATCCTTTTCTTCCCGGTGGTATCTGCCGCGCAGTCGCCGGTCCTTTTCCCCCCTCAAAAAAAGAGAAAAAAAAGCCATGGCGACACTCACTCCGACAGACGAGCCGCCTGCTCTTCGTCGCGACTCTCCGTCGCCCGAGCTATCCCCCACACCCGCGATCGGTCCCTGTCCCGAGCTCTCCAGATGTCTGTCGGCTACGTCGTCGATATCGCTCGGTTCTAACATCGATATCACTCCTCGAGATTCCCTCGGCAGCGATACTTCCCGCCTCTCCTCGGGGAGCTATAGGTCCCGGAGTTCGGATATCAGTTCTGTGTCATCAAGGAGATCGTCCTACCACATAGATGCAAAGGGTAGGCGTCGAGGTTTCGTACGGCCACAGGGTACCGATTTCGCTGCGAGCGCCCGATCCAGGGAATCCGTCCTGAGCCTCGGCAGCATCGCTCACATCCAATATTACTTTGCTCGGACTGGTCTTTTAGACGGGAAGGGCGCTCAGTTGGCGAGGAAGAGGAAGCAGCGGGGTGCTCTGGACCTGGCGGACTTGGATTCAAATCCTGTGTCACCCACGCTCACCGAGTCCGGATACCCGTCCTATAGCCCCCTCGGAGTTAGCCCCGACCTTTCAGCCGCGAACTTTGGATCTGGCCAGTTTGTAGAGTCCCCGGTCGATGAAGGCCCCGTGGACCCAGACGATTACTATGACGACCTTGACGAGCCTGACCCCGACATTCTTCCACCCACTGTCAGCACTTATCACCGTGTTGAAAAGCCGGTACCTCGGCCCCCTACGATCGAAGAACTCAAATCGAACCTGAAGGGTGCTCTAGACAGAGCATACAAGTCTCTCCAGGAGGTCAAGGATGGGAATGATGTCACATCAAAGGGCGAAACCGATGCGCCGCCCGATACCAACAGCAGTCCCCGACCCAAAACGAATTCTCAGGGTTGGTTTGAGATCCAGGGAATGCACATACTCGACGTCATGACCTTCGCCATCCGAGCTGCCAAGATGTATTACACGGCTCACGAGAAGCCCGATAGGTTAGATGCTATCAAGGCAGAGAAGGAGGTGCGAGCGGATCTATTGACGGTAATGGAGGTCCTAAAGCACGCCGCGACACGAGACTTTGTCGGCGGTATTCGAAACGACGAAGTCGCCTCCATGGAGGTTTGGCTCAACGGCGTCTCCGACATGTTACGACAGGACGAAGAGGTCGAAGAGGCGGAGCGTCAAGAGCGTGCCAGCTGGTCCTGGCTCAGCGGCGACTGGACTGGGCGAGATGTCGAGCGCGAGCTGGCTTTCATCAAGTCCATGGACCCCGATGCCGAACCTCTGCCCGAGTTCACCTCGGCTCAGGAAGCCACAGAGCTTCCCACCCCTTTCCTCAAGGAGTTGCAGAATGGCCTCCGACTTGTGAATCTTCACAATGCGGCGGTTTGCAAGTCCCAGCGCCGGTTCGGAACCATTCCTACCTTCCACACCGATACGCAGAAGCCGTACCGCGCTGCCGATAACATCCGCTACTGGGCCAAGGCAGCCGAGCTACGATGGGAGGTGACGATCAAGGTCGACGCCCTAGGGATAGTCTACAACAACAACCCCCAGGTGTGGATTGACTTCCAAGAAGCCATCTTCAAATGGTGCCGTACAGTCCGTGAGGAGATTACTAGTGAGCTTAGGGAGAAGGCTGCGTAGGGTGGGCTTTGGCAGATTGGGCACTCATGATTATGGTTTTACGGCAAAGGATTTGAACATATTTATCGGCATAAAGGAAACTTTCGTTATCAGAACCTTTTTCTTTTGTTCCATTTCGGCCCCATCTTCTGATACTGACAATCATGTTTGTTTCGGAGATGGGTCCTAGGGATCGTGAATCCCTCGGCCTTTTTTACATGGCCTTTTTATTTATCAAACCATATACCCCAAGCATAGACGCATAGCTTAACTTTGCCTACTTCCATATTTCATTTGTATATAGTTGTTGGCGGCAATACTAGCCTACATATAAATCTTGGATGATCCCATCGAATGCAGTCAGGAAATGTTACAAGGGGATAATATTGGAGTAACTTTCCGGGATAATAGCTCGATTAGAGACAGACACTACCAATATATATCTCCTCGAGGACTTTGGTCATACAGACGTCTGTCTTTGGCTTCGATGAGCGAGATATTGAACGGCTGAATTCCATCCACACTCCATCCACACCATCAGCCCCGAGATATACATGTTATAAACGTATAATTTCTTTCGATTTCTTGGTCCTGTTTTTATACTTCAATTTTTTTAGTTTTTATTATTTTTATAAAAAATAAAAAATTGAAGTATAAAAACAGGTGGTTTGGAGATGAGCTCTTGCAGATGTCTTGGTGTTGGTGTCTGGTGCTTCGGTAGATAGTCGGATAAATATTGCCACCAAGCTACGCAACAGCCTCGTTGCCTGCGAAGTACGAAGTACTCATTGTCGCCTTCTTCGAAGCTTCAACCTGCAGCCAAAGCTTCAGGAGCACAACAATCACAATTCCTCGACCATCATTACCGCGACTGATAAATCCCACCATCTCCTCAAATTCATCGAAAGGCTCTATTAAGCGCCATAATACCCTATCCCAGAATTATAGCATCTCGCATCCCGCATCCGATTGAGATCTATCCCTCGCCTCCAAGCAGCATCCACGAACCGCGAAACCCAACGCATCGCTAGCTCTACTTTACAATGGCCGGTCCCGATGAAGAAAGGAGGAAGGCCCTCGATTCCTATCGCGCCGAATTAATAAAGTCGCGCGAGTGGGAGGCAAAACTCAAGGCCCTACGACTTGAACTGAAGGAGCTTGTGAAGGAGTATGACAGAACCGAAGATAACATCAAGGCGTTGCAGAGCGTGGGTCAGATTATTGGAGAGGTGCTAAAACAGTTGGATGATGAGAGATGTATGTGCAACCTGACCCTCATGCTCTTCATTTATCAATTTCCACTCAGTGCTTGCTGCAATCAACTACATTTGATGATGCGAATCGAAGCTGACCATCCATCTGATCAACAGTCATTGTCAAGGCGTCGTCCGGACCTCGATATGTCGTCGGATGCCGGTCGAAGGTCGACAAGGCTAAACTCAAGCAGGGAACCCGTGTCGCGCTCGACATGACGACCCTAACCATCATGCGCATGCTCCCCCGAGAAGTCGACCCTCTCGTTTACAACATGTCACTCGAAGACCCTGGGCAAGTCAGCTTTTCTGGAATTGGTGGACTCAGTGACCAGATCAGGGAACTCCGGGAGGTCATCGAACTACCCTTGAAGAACCCCGAGCTGTTCCACCGAGTCGGCATCAAACCGCCCAAGGGCGTCCTCCTCTACGGCCCTCCTGGTACCGGAAAGACACTGCTTGCGAGGGCAGTTGCTAGCAGCTTAGAGACGAATTTCTTAAAGGGTAAGCCCAGAAACTCTTTATACACATGATCCTACGGCCAATAGCATCTTTGTGACATTCGTGCTAACGAGTGTACAGTTGTGTCTTCTGCAATCGTGGACAAGTACATTGGTGAATCCGCCCGTCTCATCAGAGAAATGTTCGGCTATGCCAAAGAGCACGAGCCCTGCATCATCTTCATGGACGAGATTGACGCCATCGGCGGCCGACGTTTCTCTGAGGGTACTAGCGCCGATCGTGAGATTCAGCGCACTCTAATGGAGCTTCTCAACCAACTCGACGGTTTCGACTACCTCGGAAAGACCAAGATCATCATGGCGACGAACAGACCCGACACTCTTGACCCTGCGCTTCTACGTGCCGGTCGTCTCGACCGCAAGATCGAAATCCCCCTCCCCAATGAGGTTGGCCGCCTTGAGATTCTCAAGATTCACGCGCAAAGCGTTGTGACGGAAGGCGAGATCGATTTTGAGAGCGTGGTCAAGATGAGCGATGGTCTCAACGGCGCCGATCTGAGGAACGTGGTAACTGAAGCGTAAGTAGAATTGTCTCTATGCTCCCCACACTCCCACTCTAATCTATCCCGAATCAATCCGATCTTGTCTCTCGCATCAGGGCAAAACGCTAACGAATAATCATGCATGAACAGTGGTCTGTTTGCGCTCAAGGCAGAACGAGATGCCATCAACCAGGATGATTTCAACAGGGCAGTACGAAAGGTCGCTGAGGCGAAGAAGTTGGAGGGTAAGCTGGAGTACCAGAAATTGTAACAATAGGATACCTTGATACCTTGAACCCGGGTTCGACTTGGTTTTGAGAGCGTAGAATATTAGAGCAGGGAAGCGAAAGGAGAAAGTCCGATTGAGCCATGAAAGAGGATTCAATGTGTAAAACACCATGCACCCTAGCGGCCGCTGTCTTGCTATTTGCACTTGTAACGTTGTTTTGAAGCTGTGATCGATGATGTCTTGGTGATGGCACATAGTTGCGGCTGATGATCGGCTGAGGATGTGAATGTGTTGTCGAGACCTCTTTAAGGGAAGGGCACCATGGGGTGCATGGAGACCACTTCGATGTTGCTTTTAACCACAGGCTGAGGGTACGGCTGAGCCTGAATGCCGGCACTGAGCACGGTCTGACTAGACAACAAGTAAGACACAGAGTCCAATACATACATATGAATTGATGAATCTTGATGCTATAAATATAAGCTTCACAAATGCTAAACATAGAAGAGTGTAACAGTGTTGGGGAGCTGAAAGGACATCCTACGCAGTGAGGTGCTCTGAGACTGAGAGTAAGGATAGCATCAACGGAGCCAGAGAACCCTCGATATCAAACATTGTTTATATTAAATCAAGGAGATCGATAAGTTAGGCTCTCGGGCACCACTAACAGTTCAGGGACCCTCATCATGTGTTGGGGCCAGTAACCAGTAGCGCAATGGTCAAGCTTTTGGGGAAGCTTAGCCGAGATCAGGGATCAGGTCTAGTACTTGCAGGCCCTGGTTGTGTGCCCGAGAGAAAGAGAAACTAGAAGAGACCGAATACTTCTAATAGATGCCGGGAGATGATTATGGCCCATTGCTGCCCGTTTCGTACTTTTTTTAAAAATCCCACTTTGGCTTGAGGCTATGGGTGTCGTACCACTTATCCCAGGTGAAGAGTGCGAAGCCCGGGTCGCCGGGTGCCCATTGACGGGGCCAGCATTGGTTGTCCCACAAGCCGCCGTCAAACGGAGGGTTGGCGGCGTGCTCAAAACCGGAGATTTCAAACCATGGCTTCACATTGACTGAGACCGTGGTCTTTACATTGACGACTCCCTTTTTGACCTCTGTATCCCTCTTGGAGACGGGTGAAGAGTTCCACTTGTTTAAGAATTGAGCTGGCGACATGCCAGCGATATGGGGAACGAAGCAAGCACCCCTCCACATGCGACCGGCACCCGAATTCTGGAGATGTGGAATGTATCGCATCAACTGGCCTCCTGGCTTACCATGGTCTAGAATTTCTGGACTGGTACTGCTTAGTAGGTAGCGCGGGGGAAACTCGTCCACACTGCGTGGTTGAGGGTCTCTCCAAGAGATGTGGTGCTGGTTTTTCCAATCAACAAGCCCAGGACGTTCTTCATCTGGGTTCCTGACATTCCCATGGACACACGGTAGAGGGTTCCATGATGGATTTTGGGCAATGGCCGAGCTGTAGTGGTAGCAGGCCTGGGAGTGCTTCTTCTCGCAGACCTTCGATACGGTGGTCGGCGTTGCACCGGATTCCACTTCCGTGATCACATAGCCCCTCTAGTCGTCGTGCTTATCTGTGTCGTGATATCCGCCATCGGAGTCAACAGATCCATCATTCCACTCATCAACGACTTGAAGCCCGCAGGTATCCGGCGGACAATATCCGTACTTGCAAGCAAACTTGCAAAGGCGCTGGTAATCCACATCAAAGTCATCCCAAGCTACAAAGCTTTGTTCCGACACGACCGCTGGAAGTGGCTTGACAGGCCCCGTAACGAGACAAGTGCACGTAGTTTCTGGACAGAAGCCGAAGTTGCATGCAAACTCGCACAGGCTGTTGGCGTTATAGTCCGCGCTCTCCCCCGCCGCATAGCCCTCTGTTCCGGCAGCCGGAGGATTAGCTGGGACGTCCATATCTTCCGTGCCAAAAGCCTGCAAGTCCACAGCCCAGTCCACTGTATCAGCGAAGTTGAGTGCTTCCCAGTCAACTTGCCGGGTCTCCTTAGTCAATGGCGTTATGTAACTGACATAGTCCTCTGTACGTAGTAGTAAAAGACCGTTGTTAGTGTGGCAACAGAGGATGGCAGAAGTACAGCTGGGCATCGAATCAAAACACTGGAGGAACACACGCTGACTCGGTGAAAGGATTGCGATGGGGCAGGGAACAAGAGAACACGAGGGGAGGACAGACCATCATATAGCAAAACATCGGTGTTCGAATCGTGGTCATGGAACAACTGGCCCGTTCCGCTCCGAATGATCTCATTGATCTCGGCGTGGGCAAGATATCCGGACTCGCCCGTACACCTGCCTGGCTTTGCATCCGACTGTGTCCGGCTACCAGTGAACTCACACATTGGTTCCCAGCAACCATCAACAGCCATGTGGAAAGACCTGCCGTAGCTTGCCTCCCCGACAAAGATCTTATTGCGCAAGAACTATCGGGGTTTGGTTGTGGGGGATCAGGTGTAGGTTCTGTGTATGGATCACCCTCGGAGCAGCAGACATAGTCGCCTATCTGCAGAGTCGAGCAGAGGTTTGGGTTCGGGTTATGCAGCATAAAGTCGGGACCAGAAATCCCACATTTGAACGGCTTACCCAGGCCGGCGCCAATATAAATACTGGCAACCACCTGTTGGTGGTATGCGAAGAGAGAGGTCTCGTCGCAGTTCTCCTTGGTACTGAAAAAAGTCTTCATCCCGTCCAGAATGCCTAGGATGATTTCCGGGCTGGATCCTCCCAACGAGCAGACTTCTACAACCCCCGACGACCCAACCCCGACTGAGAGCACTGTTACGACCCCGACCCCGACGCAGCCGGGCATGGTGGACAACTGCCGAAGTTTTACGTTCGTCAACCCCGGCGATACGTGTGCCCTAATTGCATCTGAGAATGGCATATCAGTGGAGGATTTTCATTCTCTGGAATACAGGCGTCGAGGGACAGGCATGCACTAGCATGTGGGCCAACGTTTATGTCTGTGTTGGTGTCTGAGACTGGACTCAGGAGCCTCGTTAAGGCGTTCCAAGACGGTGGTAGCAGTAATATCCTCTCTTGGACACGAGATTGAGTCGAGCGTTCATCCTTGGCGGCTGATGCACAGGAAAGTGGACGATCGGTCACTCCATTTTCTATGGGCTAAAGTCGTATGTGAAATCGTGTCAGCGGGCTTCTTTTTATTGCAACCGAGTGTACTTCGTAACGGACCTCACAATCCAGATTCACGATGTCCTTCTTCCTAGCAACTTGCCTACCTATATGGTGGATATGTAACTAGCTCTTCACACACACCTTTCTTCTTAATACGTGTTTCCCCCAATGCCGGGACCCTAACGGAAGTTGACGTCTTCGAGCACAAGACCTTCGAAGGTTTACCGGAAATCGGATAATGTCGCATGTTACGTTTAGGCACCATACCGAAATCTTTACTCTACTGCATTTCGGATCTGCAGTTCTGCTGAATCTCTCGATCTCTCCCTGAATCCCTGAAGACCTGCCATGCATAATGCACAGATCCTTGGTGTTATCACGTGATCTAAATGTAGTTCTTGATGTTTCAATGGAAGTGGTCATGTTCTAATGTACCTATTACATTGCACGTGACGTCACCTTGATGATCTCCAACAAGCAACACAACTCTCATGTAGCTTGTAGAACGGACAACTAGGTATGAAAACATCCGAGTGTTCTAGATTATGAGAGATAAACTCATAGATAATGGCCGCGGATAAATGACTAGCGAGTCCTTTATGTACATGGTGAGAAACTGACATGGCCAAGAGGTGATGTCCTGCTGGGTTATGGTGATCCTGGGATGGAACAATATCGATCGAGGCAAGTAAACTTGGCAAATGGGGTGAATACTAGAACTGTTAGAGCAGGAAACGAAAGGAAACCATGTAGTTGAGGCCAGGCGAAGGAAACATAAAAGATTCAACGAATAGAAACCCGCATGCACTTGAGCGGCCGCTGTCTTACTAATTCTGCATTTCTCGCAACATTGAAGCTGTGATGGTGGTATTACCTCAGTTGCTGCTGATTGTGAGCTTTGCCCGCAATGCATGCCATGTTGAGGGCTCTTTTGGGCCAGCGCAGGTGGAGCAGAGACCACTTGCCTCCTTCACTACGAAGGAGCTGAGGGTACGGCTGAGGTGCTGGGATTGAATTCTAGGTCTGACTGACCAACAACTGCAGGAACCGAGCGCCCTGACACCTGTGAGGGCTCGTGGCCTAGGATTAAGCCCACGTGCGCTACTAGGGTGCCGTGAGGGACAGGCCAGGTACGGATATTGATGGCAGGCTGAGAGATGACGGACTCTTGGGGAGGGAGAAGGATTACGAAGTACGAAGTAGTATTGATTGATTGATTGATCAATTGATTGATCCGTCAATGGCACATGCAGGTAACATACGAAATAGGGTTGAGAGCCATAGGGGGACAGGGGAAGAGTTGATTGATTGATGTTTAGCGAGACAAAAGAGCCCCCTTTATTCTCGGGCCGTTTTCTAAAAAAAAGCGAAGGGGAGTTCGATGACGATTTTCTTCTTCGTACGGGGCAGGAACGGGACTCGAAGGAAAATATCGCGATAGCCTCGCCTTGACTATTTTGCCAAGGACACTAGGGGTGGAATACGATGCCGATGGCAACAACTGAAGCAGCAATGAACCGCCGTTGGGATCAGTATACTTCGTAGTAGGGTCGTATGATGGTTCAATGTTGGCGGGTGGTGACGTCGGTGAGAGTTGAGCACTTGTCCAGTGCTACTTCGTAATACTGGGAATGCCGGGTTGTGCGCCCTTCTAGCCGGTTTATTTTTAGCAGCATTGATTGATCGCTGAGAAATCTACACCACACTACACACTAATACACTACGAGGTACACCAAGAGCTAGAACTAAACTAAGAGACTAAACTTTTTTTCTTTTCCCTCTCTCACCGGGCCATGGATCGATCATAGGGACAGGCCTTCGGCCGAGGTTGGGGGGATCGCCTTGTGGCATTTCAGTGATGTCTGAGTGTCGAGAACAGGCTGTCGTTTTACGTCGAATGTCTTCAACAGTGTGGCGTACACAACAGAAACTTGAGGAGTGTACTGGTTCCAGGCTGTCCCGATGTTGGTGGCCCCCCAAATGTACGAAGTCTTGATTTTGACGATTCTCCTCCATAACGATAGACATCGACATACGTGTGTAATGTACACCACTATGGGTGTGTCGGCTTAATTGGGTCTGTGTTTTCGTTTTCCTCTGTCCTCGTATTGGTCTTTCGCGAGGCCCCTGGTCCCTGTTTGAGGCTGTACAGTGGACGGTTCCTGGTTCAGCGGCGCTACTTGGTGCCAAAATTTTGCAGATCTTAAGGGCGGGTTTGGGGGCTCAGCCGCTCTGTGCGGTGCGTGCAGGTGCCGGATGCTGGCCTGGCCTGGCCAGGCTTGGTTGATTGACCCTATCCTCCGGACTATGAAGTACGGAAATGTCCGAAAGGGCTCCCAGCTCCAAGAGGCTGGGGCCCCGAGGGGGTGTGAGAAAGGCGTTACCTTGCTGGGCTGAAGAAACGGGCTTGCATCATCAATCCAATATTTTCCTAAGAAGCAGACATCCTAGCCTCAGGAATTCCGAGGAGGGAGTTTCTGTTTGATTTGACTGGGGACCAATTCCCCAATTCCCTGTGTGTAGGAAGTAAGACAGACTTTCATTGTTTCCTGGTTCACCAAAAAAAGAGGTTGGAGGGTCGCCTCCTCTCGGTTGGGAAGGGCAGGCTTTGTCGTGCTGATTCCCAAGCGCCAGGGTCCACCCTTGACAACGGAGTTTATTGGATATAAGTTTGTTGTCGATTCGACAAAGTTCTTTGAATCTGCGGAGCATTGGTCTGATTTCATCTGCTGGAGAGGTGTTTCTCGTCCCTTCAACATCCTCAGATAGTACGAGCACCACCCATCTCTTCCGTGTACTTCGCAGTGGTTGGCGAGAACGTGTTCTTGTGGATTACCAGGAGGCGGTAGCGTTTCACCGTCAGGGGATTTCAGCAGGAAATTCCAACGCCGCCCATTTCGATGGCCCGGTTTTGTACTTCGTAGTCTTCCATGTTGCAGCACACTAAGAGCCGTGGACACCCTCACCACCTCCATCAATAGGGGTGTGTTTAACCAAGGGAAGGACGTACGTACTCGTCAGAAGCCTCTCAGCACACGGTGTGTCAAGTACATCACTGATCCATTGCGGATCGGGTTCCTTACGGGTTTGCTAGTATTCGCCAGCAGGATACACACTAAGGATTTCCCCCTGGACCGCCACAATAGTGTAAGTTTAGTACGAAGTATATAACGAGTTTTACCGGTCTTGACGGGGGGGGGATGGAAGAGGAGCAGAAAAAAAAGTCTCTAAAGGTGGCGATATAGCTCGCTCGTATCTCGGGGAAGACAAGGTGACAATTTGCAGGACATATTTTGTGGTAGAAAGACAGGCAGAAAGAGCACCGCGTTTCCGAATCAGCTGCAACTTGATAATACTAGTTTCTCGTAAACAAGCTCTCAATCCAACAACATGGCTCCTTATTCTCGAAAATACGACCACACTATTACTTGTACACACTACGCTAGAGCAGAAGACAGCCAGACCCATATTGACACCTGATAGGGAAGGGCGCTGGACTGCAGGGAGTTGGGCTAACTCAATTTGCATACACGCCCCCTATCCACCGCCCCCTTCTATCAAAATCAAGTATGATCAGTGCTCCTTCCAATGTTGCTAACCTTCAAATGACAATGTCTCCTGCTCCTTAGACAGGTACGTAATATACAGAGAGGCTGGATCTTGGATCTTGGGTCTTGGCCTAGTTGTGATGTTTCTCAAGGAAGCAACAGGGAAACCGAGAGAGAGTTTGGTTGTGTATGTGAAACATCTGGACACCCACCTTCCGGATCCTCCCCTCAGCGATTCGAGAGAGGGGTATCCAACGAATCAATTTCTCTTTCTCTGAAAGCTAGGTCTCCCAATGAAGAAGAGAATTTGATAACTGGACCTTCTCTACACCCAATGCAATTTAGAGAAGTGTTCAATGGCTGATGCCCTCTTTCAATGCATCCTTTAGAGGTGACATAACATCAAAAGAGGCAAAGAGCGCAATTGTTGAGCCCAGTTTCCAGTTTTGGCTTGTAGCTCCCAACTGATGCATTCACACCCCTGGTTAGCCCCTCCCCTCTCCTTTGGCTTTGAAGTCCCTCCTTCCCTCCTTCCTGCCGAACTGGCAACCCCACCACACCGCCGCACCTCCCCTCCAAGGTCCCCCCCTACACTCCTTGTTCTCCTTGCACTTTCCCTGACGAAGCAGTCACAGTCGCCCACTAGGCCCCACCACCCATCCAAGCCCACCATGACCAGGGACAACTGATGCCCACTTTGACACTATTATCTTCGACTGTTCCTGCTGTTACCGCCTTGGGTCGTCGCCTGAGCCCCAAGCCTCAAACCTCAAATAAAGCTGACTGGACGACCACTTCCCCATCATCCCTCCCCTATTTCTTCTCATCTCTCTCGCCCTCTCACTCGCTTGAACTCTCTTCATATTCTGCATCCAGTTTCCGTGATACCCCCAATTTCTCTCGAAGTTATTTTCTTTTCCAATAGCATTTTTCGTCTTCCAGCCTGAGCTTGCCCGCAACCATGTGGTAAGTAACCCAGCTACCCAGCTGCCCAGCCATACCCCGCCGCTCCCACACCGATTACCTGGTTTCCCTTCCCTCGCCCAAGCACTGCAGCAAGGCGGCCAGCATGGCGAGAGGGGCCTTGTCGAGAAGAAGTTGGGGATCGTGTTTGCTGACATCTTCTCTCTCTTTTTTTCAGTGGAATCTTCGGCTACGTCAACTACCTGGTGGAGAAGGACCGCAAGTTTATCCTCGAGACCCTTATCAATGGTGAGTGAGCCCTGAACTCTCTCCCTGCTCCTCTGGGACCATTCGCCCCCGCTCTCACCAGGGCAGGCTAGCTCCTGTGTCCTGCTTACCGCCAACGCCCAATTGACCGCCTTTTCCCTTTCCGGGGCTAACTTTCGGGCCTTGCCCATTCCAGGTCTCTCTCGCCTAGAGTACAGAGGATACGACTCTGCCGGTCTCGCCATCGATGGCGACAAGAAGAACGAGGTCTACGCTTTCAAGGAGGTTGGCAAGGTTGCTAAGCTCAAGCAGCTCATTGACGAGTCCAACGTCGACTTGACCAAGATCTTCGATTCACATGCCGGAATTGCCCACACTCGATGGGCTACTCACGGTCCTCCTTCTCGCATTAACTGCCATCCCCACAGGTAAGATATGACGGTTGTCACCTCGCTCATAATTCTTCTGACAACATGCCTCCCGCGAACAACTTTTTTTCTTTTTCCTTAATTGAACAAAAATCCCGGGAAATCCTTTCGTGAATGAACTGAGAGTTAACAATTGTGACTATAATGCAGGTCCGACCCGACCTGGGAGTTCTCCGTTGTTCACAATGGTATCATCACCAACTACAAGGAGCTGAAGACTCTCCTCACCAGCAAAGGCTTCAAGTTCGAGACCGAGACCGATACCGAGTGCATTGCTAAGCTTGCCAAGTATCTCTATGACCAGAATGAGAGCATTGGCTTCACCGACCTTGCCAAGGCCGTCATCCAGGAGCTTGAGGGCGCTTACGGCTTGTTGATCAAGTCAGTGCACTATCCCCATGAAGTTATTGCCGCCCGCAAGGGTTCTCCTCTCGTCATTGGCGTCAAGACGCAGAGGAGGATGAAGGTCGACTTCGTCGACGTCGAGTACTCGGATGAGGGAGCCGCCCTCCCTGCCGAGGCAGCCTCTCATAACGTTGCCATCAAGAACAACCCCAGCACTCTCCTTGGTGCCGGTCTCACGGCCCCCGACAAGTCTCTCCTCCACAGGTCTCAGTCCCGCGCCTTCATGACTGACGATGGTATGCCCATGCCTACGGAGTTCTTCTTGTCTTCGGATCCCTCCGCCATCGTTGAGCACACCAAGAAGGTCTTGTACCTCGAGGATGACGATATTGCGCACATTCATGAGGGTTCCCTCAACATTCACCGCCTTAAGAAGGCGGATGGAAGCTCCAATGTGAGGACCATCCAGACCCTTGAGCTTGAGCTCCAGGAGATCATGAAGGGCGAGTTCGACCACTTCATGCAGAAGGAGATTTTTGAGCAGCCCGAGTCCGTTGTCAACACCATGCGTGGTCGTCTCGACATCGCTAACAAGACTGTGACCCTCGGTGGTCTCCGATCGTACATTACCACCATCCGTCGATGCAGGAGAATAATATTCATTGCGTGCGGTACCAGCTACCACTCTTGCATGGCTGTCCGTGGTATCTTTGAGGAGCTCGTCGAGATCCCCATCGCTGTCGAGCTTGCCTCGGATTTCCTTGACCGACAGGCCCCCGTCTTCCGTGATGACACTTGCGTCTTCGTCTCCCAGTCTGGTGAAACTGCCGATTCCCTCATGGCCTTGAGGTACTGTCTTGAGCGTGGTGCTCTTACCGTCGGTATCGTCAACGTCGTCGGTTCTTCCATCTCGCTCCTCACCCACTGTGGTGTCCACATCAACGCTGGTCCCGAGATTGGTGTCGCTTCCACCAAGGCTTACACCTCCCAGTTCGTCGCCATGGTCATGTTTGCTCTCTCGCTCAGCGAGGATCGCGCGTCCAAGGCTCAGAGGCGAGAGGAAATCATGGATGGTCTTTCCAAGATTTCTGGCCAGATTAGGGATATCCTCAAGCAGGATGCTGCTATCAAGGATCTCTGTGCTAGGGTCTTCAAGGACCAGAAGTCGCTCCTACTTCTCGGCCGTGGTCTCCAGTTCTCGACCGCCCTCGAGGGCGCTCTGAAGATCAAGGAAATTTCCTACCTTCACTGCGAAGCCGTCATGTCTGGTGAGCTGAAGCACGGTGTTCTCGCCCTCGTTGACGAGAATCTACCCATCATCATGATCCTCACCCGAGACGATGTCTTCAAGAAGTCCCTCAACGCCTACCAACAAGGTAAGTTCTTAAACGCGCTATGCCTCCCCCCCTTTTCATAATTAATCAGAAGACTAACTACCCCCTTTTTTTCTCCAGTCATTGCTCGTGGTGGCAAGCCCATCGTTATCTGCAACCCTGATGACGAGGAGTTCAAGGCTAGCCAGGCCCTCAAGATCGAGATCCCCAGGACCGTTGACGTCCTTCAGGGTATCCTCAACGTTATTCCTCTTCAGCTCATCGCCTACTGGCTTGCCGTCATGGAGGGCCTCAACGTCGACTTCCCTCGCAACCTTGCCAAGTCGGTCACTGTCGAGTAAACGTTCCGAGGCGTGATGCGCACATAGCAAAAAATAACGAAAAAAGGTGTTTAGTGATTTTGAAAGGGCCCTGGGAGCTTTTGTTCAATTGGACGGCGTATACGCGGGGTAACACTGCGTTGGAATCAGGTTAGAGCATCGGGATATTCTTTATTGTTTTTAACTCGTCGGGCGGGGCAAGACTCCGCCGCCTTTGTTCGTTTGGAGGCCGTTGCGGATTGGCTCCTGTTAATACGTCCCGAATAATGTGATATTGAAAGTTCATGAGTCTTTGAGGGGCCCGGTCAGCTGTGAGAGGGCTGGAAATCCTGTCCAAGCGAGTTATGTACAGGGAGGAGATGATGGAACTTAGCAATGTGTTTACTTGTATTCAATTTTTTGTGGCATTCGAGGTAATCCCACAGTAGTTTACCTGGCCAGCGAATACATACAGTTTAGCTTCAATTCTCCACTTCTTGTTGCTCTCTCTGATAACACCTGCCATTCAAGGGCTGAACTAGAGACTAACCGAGAGCCCTTCAACATGGGTAACGACTAAGTAGAGAAAGAGAAAAGATGAACATTGATAAGTAATTTGTGTCTATTAGTACAACAAGCATTTCTCTCAAGGTAACGCCCGATAGACTAGCTGTGTCTGGACTTCTGCACATCATCCCTGATCTTCTCACTCGACAGTACATGAAAAGCCAGGACGTCATTTTGCTTCAGAAAATACGGACACTCCGCATCAGAAATCCCGGGTTAATAAGGTCCTGCTTTGGTTTCCATGGCATGTTCCCCATCCGACGCCTTCCCGCCGCCATCTCCCACTCCGAAAATCCTCTAAACAGTCTGGGTACCGTAACCCTTGATGCAGTCAGCAAACGCCCAGCTTTGCTGCTCGAGTTTCTCCTCCTCCTTGAGGTCGATGCCGTCCTTCGTGACGACGGCGATGGAGTAGGTATCCAAGCTCCTCGCGTCGCGGTAGTAGAGCACCTTCATGCACTCCTTAATAGCGGCGACAGCGTCCTCCTTGGAGAGCTTCTTAGCGGCGTCCTCATCGGGGACGACCTTTCGAAGGATGGGCACGGCGAGAGCCGAGCCGAAGCCGGTGGCGAGAGAAGGCGCCGAGTAGGTGGTGCCGCGGAGGTCAGCGGAGGCGAGGAAAGGGTTGCCGTCCTCGTCTAGGCCG
>JUDQ01000017.1:47549-69354 GCA_000812075.1 Scedosporium aurantiacum
AGAGCACGCTCCAAATGCGAAACACCTTTTCTTCCATGCGCTCCTCCTCTTCCTTGACCAGGTCACGGCCCGTATTATCCTCGGGAGCCTGTAGGGCTTTCGGTGGGTGGCTCGATTCGCTCAAACGCACGTTCCAGAATTTATGGATCATGTAACACTCTGGATGCCAATGCTGGTTCTGGCCGTTCCGAAAGATCTCGACAAACTGCTTCAGAATGGCTGTCTGGCAGCCATTACACCGCTGGGCAAACTGGGTCGAATAATGGTAGTGGCAGTATACCTGGCCATCGTGTTCGTAGTAGCTGTCCGACGCGCCAAAGACTGTTGGGCACACCGAGCAGGTAAAGTGGTCGACATGATATTTGCGGTCGAGAGCGGTGATGTAGGAAGCACGAAGAGCTTGGCCGCACTGGTAGCAGAGGAGACCCAGACGCCGGAAGTAATCAGTCTCGCAAAGGGGGTACTGGCCGTTGCCATCCTCATCGTCGACGGGGAAGAATTTCGAGGCGACAATCTGTCCACAGTCCTATACCGAGGAAGCGAGAGAGACACCTGAAGTTAGTAAATAAACAAGGAGAGGGGAAAGGGGGCAGAGTTGCTGATCGTGCTCGAGGGGGGTTAAGGTGGGGACAAGAGGGGGAAAGGGGCAGTTTCCCAGTCAGGGGGAACTAGGTTTCTAAGGCTCGACCACATACACGACATTTGAAGCAGTCTAGATGGTATGTGCCTTCCAGAGCGCGAACAAACTGGCCGGTCAATTGTAGACCGCATTTTTCGCATATTCGGACCTGGCCGCTCGTCGACCGCGTGGATCTCTGTCGGGGTGGGTGGCTTCGGTTGGCGACTTGACGGTCTTCTGTGTTCCAGTCGCGGGCTGGAGGGCCGGGCGGGTTGTTTGCGTTTGGCTTGGGCGAGAGGGTGGGCGAGGCCATAGATCTGTCCGGCGTGTAGTGGCCACTCTGTTGCCAATTCCTGTCGTCTGGGCGCCCGACATCAAGGCTGGGAGGAGGAGGAGGAGCACCGAGATACCGATCGGCAGGGGCGCCAGACCCGTACCCCGAAGCCATCGTGATTCGGTCAACTCAATTGAGTTGATTTAGGGAGATGGTTGTATCAGCCAAGAGAGGGAGGCGGGGGGTTAAGGGGGGAACGCTGGCCGAAGACGACGATGGGGTTCGGGCTCCGTTCTAGCCACACGTATCGAGAATGTGGCTATGAAGGGGTCGACGGTTCGGCATGAGCTGGGGTCGACGAGGAACAACTTCGAGTGCAAGGCAAAGAGGGGTGGGAGTAAGGGATGAGAATGGACGAAAGAGGGGCCAGCTCCAGTGGGATGGAGAAATGTTTGTATAGTTAGATCGTTGCCGGCGGCGTCTTCGTGTCTGTGTTTGAGGGGGGGGAGAGAAATGTGCAATGATTTCAGCCCCGAAATACGACGTTTGGTTCGGGTATTTGGAGGAGCGAGCGAGAGTCGAGTCGGGGGGTGGCACGGTGGCACGGATAGAGACGATGGTGAACAGCGGGTGGAGAGAGCGGCGTGCAAGCAGGATTGATGGAAGTTGGCGCAGCAGGTAGGTTCCAGCAAGGAGAGACCTCACGGAGAGGCACGACTGGCTGAGCCACCTATTTTTGGGTAAAGTTGGCGAGCTGGCGGACTGAAGAGGGCTTGGCCTTGGGCTGAGCTGGCTGGGCTGAGATTGGGGGTGTGGGAAGGTTGTCGGAAATGGGGAAAGCCGTTGAATTAGAGGGAAAATAAAATGAGAACGAACATGAAGGCTCGTAATATGAAAACTGGGGGTGGATCGAGGGATGGAGAACGGAGACAACAATGAATCAATCACCAAGGGGTCGATCGAGCAAGCCAGGCACAGTTAAGGCAAGGAACATTGATCAATCTGAAGTCTGGCGTGCGCTAAAGACAGCAGGAAAACCTGTCAATTGGGGCAGACATTGACACTGACTGACTGGATCGATCTGCGATGTTTGGCAGTGGCACCAGTGGCATCAGTGGCATCAGTGGTACCGTAGCAACGCTGGCAAGAGGAGGAGGAGGGAAGGAAAGCACGCCAAACTGGGTCAATTTGACTTGGGGTTTGAGTACAAAAGAGAGTGCGAAGTACGAAGCACTGAAACCAGTCAGGGTACCTCGTCTGGATTGACGAATTGATTGATCAATGTGCTCTGATTTAATATTACAGGACCCTCGTGGTGCTATGGCGGTTGTACTTCATACTTTGTAGAAGGTCTGATCCGTGGTGGTCTCGGTCACGACTTGTTGGATTGGCATCAAGCGTAATCTTACTTCGTACACCACTCTTCTCCATTCTCCCTTCCCCCTTCCTCACTACTTCCCCCGTGCAAAGTAAGCCTTGAGGAATCCGCCGTTTCTGAGACCTTGACTTTTCTTCACGCTTTGAGACTAATAGAGATTTCAAAGTTAAATTAGCCGAAGGCCTGGATTGTTTATCAATACCAAGATCAATTTTGGTACCTATATTTGATCTGCGAAGTACTATTCTACCATTCTCCTCCATACATCTAGTCTTGCCCAAGGAAGATGAAGGACCAATTGGCGGCAAGTCGAACTCAGTGTAGCAGCACTTGAGGTCACTTGACTTGGGATGGTTCCAGGAACCACACTAGAACTCCAAGTCTCCAGGGCCAAAGCCTATTAGAATTCACTTCGTCCGAGTACTAGCGCCCTAGGTCTTAATAAACTGCATCACATTGAATAATACTAGTGCAGAGCCAGCAATGAGGACAAGAGCAGAATGGGAATGAAATTCAATGCTCTGGCCTGACGCCTGACTCTGACTGCATTGATGATGATTGCAGCACGGGTCTATCTACTTCGTACAGGCCAGGATAGCCAGCCAGGGCGGAACGGAGTGTAATTAACGTTCTTACTTCGTACACCCGATAAATCTTCAATGTTACATGTACTTTTTATCCTCGCATGAACAAATTTTATGTACAAGTACAACAAGCCAGCTGTTTTAGTCCTTTGATGTCTCACTTGCGACTAAACTCGTAACAATTGAATTAGGGGGCTGCCCCGCCAGCCGTTATACATTGAGGGACCAGCACCTAATGCAAAGTACTTCGTAACATATTCTCCATCAATGTTCCCTCACAGCAAAAACGGTTTGACCGCTGATCTAAACAAGGCCCATGCCCAGTCCAGCGGCCATCAAGCTGCCTTGACCATTTGGCCTCACCTTAATGTCGAAATTAGGAGCTGTCAACCTTAGCCACGAGGTAGTTTCACCGATTACTGAATTAGGATCAAGGTTCCTCAAGCTAGTGCAGTTAAGCAACTATAAATTTTGGAAGACCCGAGATGAGGGAGAAAATTCAATGTTAGATTATTAGCAAGAACGTTTTAATGTTGTTTTTCCCGTATTCCTTCCTGGTCCACTGGTATCAAACCAAGCTTGAGTTGGGGCGAAGCTGCAACTGGCGATCTCTCTCGCCAGAGACGAAACCCGTTTTTTTTCTTTGTGGGTTGCTCGAATGCGGGGTCTTGTCAACCCCTGACTACGAACCACTCAGTTGCTTGTACTGGAGTAATACTGAATTCAGTACGCTACAATCGTACATTGTACATTGATGTCCATCCATCAATCGTCTTTTTATTTCTCCTCTGCCTGGGCTTCCGACTTTCATTCCACCACCAAGATCTACGAAGTCCAAGAATCAATGGCTTGATATCGAGTTCAGGGAGACCGTTTGCGTAATATCCAATTATAATTTCAGAAACCAATCTAACTGGCACACTCACATCTAGACGTTATCTATTATTATTATTATTATTCTTCTTCTTCTTCTTCTTCTTCTTCTCGAAGCCAAAAGCAGACCTCGAGATGGAGCAACCTGAAGAGTGCACGAAGGAGAGGGATCAAAGCTAAGAACACCAAACCATGGTGATCTATTGTTCCTGTCGCTTGTCACTTGTTACAGTTGACGTTGCTTATTGCTTCCTGCTTGTCAGTCCGCTTGTGGCTTGTGGGGGATTTAAAGCTTCCGCGAACAAAAGCAACAGAAACCAGACGTCCCCGTTTCGTATTCTTGCTCAAGGAGGGCGAGTTACGAAGTCACACTTTCTCCCCACATCTAAACCATCATCATTAGGATGCGCTGTCCAGCCTAATGCGCCAAGAAATGAACATCTCGAGCCTTGCCTTGGAACTACAACAACCAAGGACGCCAAACAGAACCCCTACCAATGTACTTTTGTCCTTGCATGGCCACATGGATTCCGGAATGTCCATCACAATGAGCACGTATTTGTGATTTGTGACGTTGAAGCAGCCCTGGTTACATGGTTACAGGAAGATAATCATCCGTCACGTGATATCTTCATTTCAACTTGGAATGTTGGTTTCCAGCACTCGTTCAAGAATCGAGAAGATTGCTTTACTTCCTGTGTCACCCTCTCATCTGAGACCAACCATCAACCATTGAGATTTTGCAGGGAGGACCAAACAACAGCAATGCCATGGACCTCTGTAACGGAGGAGTAGAAGGCTAGGGAATAGATTGATATATCCCGGGTCCTGGTGTAAGCTACGAGCTTGAAGAAATCCATGTTAACATTTCTTTTCTTTCTTTTTTTTTTCCCCTTTTTTGAGTTGGCATGGTGTTCGAAGTAGCTCTCTCGACGAGCAAAATGCGATCCAAACACACATTCAGGCACACGAGATACCCAGCTCATCAGCCAGTACTCTCAGCAGGCCTAGAGAAAAAAGAGACCTCCAAGTAAAATACGCATGTATCTATCGTTTGAATCAAGATCGGGAGGGTTGATCATTGGAAAAGTGACGAACGGGGCTGTAATCAACGGTTGTAATGGTGTTGGGAATCTCGGACACACTTCTCCGTCGTCCCAATCCTTCCTAGTCTTCATTGCGTACAAAGTTCTCTGCACCCTCCTCGAAACCGCGAAGATGGGCATCCTTGATGTCATTGTGGAGTTTCGCTTTCTTGCCCGCCGACGATTCCTCGTGACCAAGATCTGAAATTAGGCGATCTATGTCCAAAGCGAGGATAGAGGGATCCGAGACAAAAAGGTCATCGTCGGGCTAACGCGCTAGTTCGCGGGTCAATCGAAACCTTGAACAGATCGCAATGACGTAGAGGCATTGGATCGATTCTGGCGATGGAGGGACTGATGTAAGTCCCAGAATGACGATGTTAGATACAGTCAGGAAGCACCTGATATAATGGGGACAGCATTCCATGAAGTCGGGATCCCCAGCCCAGACCTTTACATTCGCTTCAACCTGGCTCCAATTTCGAGACATTGTATATAACTCCTGGGAAATAGATCTGGCATTTGATCCTTGCTAAGAGCAATATCCCTAGATCCATCATATATCTACAACCTCGAGACGAAAACCACCCCCCCCCAACCAAAAGTGCAGAAACCACCCTTCGCCAAGATGCCCACTCTCTGGGGTAATCCAAGGGATAGCGATCAAAGCGATAGGAGATCCGAAGATGGCAGCACATCTAACGAGAGAACTCGGCTGCTCGAGAACCACCGCGGCACCGGCCCGGGCCTATTAACTCCCGATGACCCTGCCGTATGGTTTTCTATATAGCATACACACGCTTCCTCTCCCGAAAGTCGACGCAAACAGGCCGGAACACTGTCCGAACTAACTCGAGAAATAGGTCTCTCCCTACAATCTCTGGACGGTCCGCATGTTCCGACACATAACCGTCTTCCTGACCCTCATCACGGCGGTCTGGTGGATTGTATTATTGATCTCGACCTTTGTGACACCTCCCGGGTTCCACATGCGAGGATCTGGATTCTTCGCTTTTAGCAACACGACGGTTGCTCTGTTGGTTTTGATTCTCGACTTAGCCTTTTTCCGCACACCCTCTCAGTCGGCGCGGATCTTGTGCGCTTGTATGGCGGTACGTTTCTCCGGGTCAGCCCCGATTCTCACCAAGATTTCTTCCGTTCCTACCTCGATGAATGGGAAAAGAAACCACTAATGTCAATCTACTCCAAGCTTGCTCTACTGGTTAATACGATCCTCACATTGGCTGTGCAGATGGTGAGATACGAAGAGGGATGGGTTGGCGTCACCAGCATTTCGTGGGTCCTCCTCATAAGCCTGTGGGTGCTGGCGGCAGACCGAACGGTGGAGTGGGGCAAGGCTGAAGAGGAGGAGCGGCTCACGGGACGGCCGGAAACGAGGCGATCGCTGGGCGAGTGGTCCAAAGTGCTGACGTCGACCATCGGCCTTTTCGCGCTGTGTCTCGTCGTCATCCTAATGACGCTGACGCTGATCCTGCGATCGCTCGATGCCGGGGTCGCGCCGCCGGGGCACCTGTACTGGGTAGACGGCGGACATTACAGGATGCACGTGTACTGCGAGCCCAACGTCGCGGATTTGCCGGAAGGCGAGCGGCAGCGGCCGACGGTTCTCTTCGAGGGGGGCGAGTATGCCGTGGAGAATGGGCTCGCCGACTTGGCCTACAACGCGGTGCGCAACGGGACAATCTCTAGATACTGCTACGTCGATCGGCCGGGCTACGCGTGGAGCGATACGGCGCCCTCTCCTCTTTCGGCGGGGATGGAAGCCGTCATCACGAGCGAGGCTCTCGCGCAGGCGGGGGAGAGAGGACCTTGGGTTATCGCCAGCGCCGGGGTGGGGTCGTATTACTCGCGGATATTCGCATCTCAACACGGCGCCGAGGTTAAGGGCCTGCTCCTCATCGACGCTTTGCACGACGATGATCTCGACAGGCTGGGGTCGGCCAAGCGCGGCATTTTGCTGTGGATTTGGGGTATTATTTCACCTTTGGGCCTGGACACGCTGCCTGGTGCCATATTTATGGGTAGGAAGAGCGCGGACCGTATCTGGGGCGTCTCGTCCAAGCATAACCCCAAGCACATCTTCGCGCGGCTGCAGGAGAGCCTAGTGGCCAGCTCGTTGACGAAGCGCGAGGTGCTCAGCAGCCGAAGCATCATGGATAAGGACTTGGCGCTGACGGTGATCACTTCGGGGATGGAGGTGAGGCGCCAAAGAGCGTGGAAAGAGAAGCAATGGGACCTTAGCAAGTTGACTTCGAACTTGAGGTACTGGGACGTGGTTGATGATGCGCCGCATGAGGTGTGGAGGACGTTTGAAGGAAGAGAGATGATTGAAAAGCGACTTGGAAGCTTAGTCCGCGGGCGTTAGGAGACTGTACTGTCGAGGACGCCGTCGAGGACACCGTCGACTGACAAGACTGTAAATGAGTGTGTAGGAACTACGAAGTAAGTAGAAGCGTAAGTAGAAAAAGAGTATACAAGTATATGTTGCCCGTGTCTTCTGGGTCTTCCGAGGTCCTTGCCTTCTAGAGTATTTTTGACCTGGAAATGATTTGCGAAAAAGTGGAATCGAAAGAGCCGGACCCGGGCTTGGTGAACCTTGTTGCCATCCAAGACTAACGGATCCGAGGCATCGCCAGCTCGACAATATCCCAAATTTACAGGCTGTTTGCCACGCCACCAACCGCCAGGGCGTCTGAAGCCTCTAATTCTCTCATCAAGGCTAGCCAAATGAACCTGATTCGGGACGCTAGATGGGGAAAATCAGAAAGGGGGCAACTTAATTAGAACGAGCTTGGCCCTTTTCAGGAGCCAGCGTCGGGACCCTTTGATCAATGTTGGGCTCAGGCAGGGAAGGCCCTGAACTCTATTCCGCTGCATCCGTACTTTTTTCGCTGGACTCGATGGTCTCATCAGGATTGATGGTAGAAAGAGCTGTTTGGCAGTAGAGTGTAGAGTGTAGAGTGTAGAGTGTAGAGTGTAGAGTGTAGAGTGTAGAGTGGTGTGTTTTAATGTTGCTCGTGCTTGGAAAGTCGCTGGAATTGGGGCTGATTGAAGTGATCGAAGTTTGATCAGTTGATCTCGTCGCTATCAATTATCAATCAATAAATCAATACCAATTCACATTGATCAAACCACCACTTTCTGGTCCCCTGATCTGATGGGAATTGTTCCCACCTCCTGAATCTTGGAGATTGATCAATTATAGATTAGAACTGTACCCCATTAACTGTACCCCATTATCCATTAACCATTAGCCACATGGTTGTCAGTGGGCCACTGAAGTGTGAAGTAGTACAGAACTACAACACTTGATTGAAGTACTCAGATTGAGAGATCAATCAAATTTGATCAGTCCATTGATTCTTGTTCCATTGATCCAGTCCAGTCCTTGGCAGACAGACGCCCCAGCACGACGTCAGTAATAGCTTGAATAACCAACATACCCACTTCTACTTCGTACTACTATAACACCATCAACCCATAATACCTACCCAGCTCCCCCCCTTGTCCGGTTGGATTCCATCTGATCTTGCCATTAGCAGCACCTGCTTCATATCGCGCATCTGATTCTGATCTCGTCTCTTTCTCAGTCTCCATATCCATAAAATATGCCTCTTAGGAATCCCTTTGGCAGACGCTCCAACACCAGCGTCTCTCTTGTACAGGACGAAAACGTTCCGCCCTCCGATCCGAGCACTCGGAATGGCAATGGCGCCTCCAATCCACCCAAGTTCGAGCGCGTCGACACTGTTGGGTCCAAGGCTTCGTCGATCCTGAGCATCAAGACACCGCGCCGCCAGGACACCGGCGAGTACAAGATGAGTGGTTAGTCCCTCCATCTCTGTCCAGTCCTCTCACTCCCTTCTCCTCTTAGTGTCATCTACATTATTGTTCTTCGTTCCAACCCGCACGGGACAAGCTTCCCCGCCTTTTGGGAAGGGCACGAGGTAATAGCTGGTAGCGGGCAGTGTTGAAAGCCCCGCCACTAGATCAGGAACAGCCATCGTCACACCTTCAATTGCCCAGTTCGATCCTTTTGGTTGTTGTCACACTGCTAATCCTCAGCCATCGCCCGTCTTGCTATTCAGTCGTTAACGATAGCGGTGTATACCTCCCGGTACGTGACGAAGCTCTTGCCATTGAGCAGTATGCTATGCGATATGCTACGCAAAGTCGAACTAACTAGTCGCTACTCTACTCGGCTCTCTATCTAGCCGTCGCCCACGGAAAACCCGGAGAGGAGTCCTTGGTCGAGACGCTATCACGCCTCCCGGACGTCATGTGAGATATCGAATAGCAATGGGGACATTGAGGCTTTTTCGATCTCCCGGGAGTCATTCGACTCGTACAGACGGTCATTTGTAAGTGTTTCCCTGTCTAGTGGCCTGCATCCTGCACCTGTGTCTGCACCTACCCTGCATCTGCACACTATCCACCCTCCACTGAGCAACCCCAACCCATCCTAGCTCAGACCACGAAGTAGTGTTAGACTTGGATGAAGATTGTCGCGGCCTGAGACTACAAAACTATCGAGGCCACTAGCCCAACATTGAACCTTTTCTTCTACAGGACATCTGCGCCAAGTCCCCCATCGTGAACCACCAAATCCCTGCGCGCCAGAGTCTCGACTCCGCCCGTCTTCCCCGCCTACCCCGCTCCTCGCATTTAGTTCGCAATCGCAACGGCGGCTCGAGGCAACCCGCGACCGAGGAAGAAGAGTCCGACGCCTCCTTCGAAGATGTACGCCTCGACGAACCGGCGTCGTCATCCTCGCATCCCGCTGCATCGTCGAGGCGCCGCGGTCTCTTTGGCATGTTTTCCGAGAATCAGGAACCCGCATCCAACGCGCAGCCCACCGTTTCGCGATTCCTGCCGGGGAGGAGGAGGCGGGGCCATAGCGGACAGGGGGCGGAGTTGGGAAGCATGGAGAGGCCCGGGTCTCGGGGTGAGATAGAGCAGGTTGCTTGAGAAGATGCGGCGACTCTAGTCCTCTAGTGCTCTGGCACTCTGTGTGTGCGCATTTCCTCCTCTTTTGCTGGTGCTCTTTATTCCCCCTTTTTTCTTCTTCCGGCTTTGCTCGTCTCTTTTTCATAATATTTTTTTTCTTATTATCTTCCACGGCTGTGGATATGTCTGGAAGGGCTTCTCATTGTTTTACGACAGATAACGGTCCGATTGAGGGTTTGTAGGGTTAGTATGGTGCCGGAAAGATGGTGGCCTGAATACGTCCAGTGTAAGGACACTTGGAATTACGGACATGATCACGAAGTATAGGTGTACAATGGTACAATGTTATGAGATCAGAGTTCCATCATTCTTTCATCCGGCAAGGCAAGGTTGGGGTCGGCTCAGGCATCGAGGCATTGAGGCATTGAGGCATCGAGGCATCGAGCAGTGAAGGTCTCGGTACGAGTGCGGGTCCGCATCTTCCAACAGACAGACAGACAGACAGACAAGCACAATGCGGACTCGCGGATTGTTTGGGAGATCAGGAGACGCCCCAGGGACAGACATAGAAATGTCCAGTGTATACAGACAGTATAATGTTAATGAGTTATTGGCGTCGAAATTGAGATTTAGTCGGCGGTTAAAAATAAGGAAAATACTTCATGTTTCTAAAAAATCCGAGCCAAACAGACCAAACTACTTCGCAGTCCACTCATCATTGATTGATGCTTGTTCCATTGTGCGCCTACTTCGTACTTCATACTTCGTACAGTGGAGTTCTCCGATTTCCGGCCCTGGATACCGATGTAATCCGGAGGGCGCGGCGTCCACTCCACATTGTCACCACGCCCACGCACCCGGTGCCATTGACGCCTTTCTCCAACTGCATTTGCGCCTGAACTTGCACTTGCGCTTCCACTTCCACTTGGCCCTGGCACTAGATTAGCGCCATCGATTTGCTCCGGCTTCCAAGTTTAAGCCGAGTCGGGGCCACGTTCAACCTCACCGCCGTGGCTTCCTCTGATAAAGGACAAGGATCAAGCGGCAAACCGAAGAATGGCGACATTTGATCACACTTTCCCCACCTTAAATTCCTATCGCGGGTCTATTGAGGAGGCACATCCAGGACACCTCAATCCAAACACATTTCTCTGTTCATCCCCGACCCAAAAGAGCCCGAAGGATTTCCACGCTCCTACCGTAACCATACCTTAACCAATTGGCTGTTATTAGTACCGAATCCGGAGCTTCGTTGTCGGCTGAGAAGAAATCGCAAAGTGCATCTCCGCGGGGGGCCATCTTGAACCTCTGATCGAAAACGTCCGGTTCCGTTCAATCCGATATAGGATTGTCTACTCATCTTACTTTTTCTTTCTTTCTTTTTGTTCTTTTTCCACCTCTTTTTCCCCCTCTCATTTTTTATTTTATTTCCCTTGTTCCTTCGTACGAGGAGCACTGGGAATAACACACACAATCTCTTCCTCCCGCAAACACTACAAGGTCGACTGGAAACCATGACTGCCACAGAGAACTCCAATGACGCTGCGAATGGCACCTCGAACGGCACCTCAACCGACGCGCAGAGCGGCGGCGTCCACGACCTCGCACTCGCCTCGTTGGCCATCCACGCCGATGACGGCTTTAGCATTCACCGCGCCGTGGCACCTGCCATGCACGTATCCACGACGTATCGATACTCGAGGAACCCAGACGACCTGATCCCTATGGAGAACATTGATGTACGTCTTTGTCTTGATTCCCTGCATCCATTGACCTAATCAATCCCCAATCGACCATGGGCAAAAGAAGAACCATGTTAACAAAGACACACTGGTATAGCCCGCCGCCCCTGCCGACTCCCACATGTACTCCCGCCTCTCCTCGCCCAACATCTCTCGCCTCGAAACCCTCCTAACAGCGATCCTCCGCGGTCCCTCACTAACCTACTCCTCCGGCCTCTCCGCCTTCCACGCCATGATCGTCCACCTCAACCCGCGCCGCGTAGCCATAGGCGAGGGCTACCACGGCTGCCATGGCGTCCTCAAGATCCTAACGCGCCTCACGGGCCTCGAAGTCCTGCCCCTCGACTGCCCCGCCTCCGACCTCGGACCCGGCGACGTCATCCACGTCGAGACGCCCCTCAACCCGACGGGTGAAGCGCGCGATCTCGAATTCTACGCCCACAAGGCCAAGGAAGTCGGCGCCTACCTCACCGTCGACGCCACCTTCGCGCCCCCGCCCCTGCAGGACCCCTTTCTGCACGGCGCCGACATCGTCATGCACAGCGGCACCAAGTACTTCGGCGGCCACTCCGACCTCCTCTGCGGCGTGCTAGCCGTGAATCCTAAGCGCGCCGCCGAGGAGGGCTGGGACTCCGCCCTCCTCGCAGATCGCGTGTTCCTGGGCTCCGTCATGGGCAACTTCGAAGGCTGGCTCGGCCTCCGAAGCCTGCGCACTCTCGAGCTCCGCGTCGAGCGCCAGAGCGCCAACGCCACGAACCTCGTCGCGTGGCTGGCCGCCCAGATCGCCGACGAGTCCACCACGGCGTCCAAGCTCGTCGAGCGCGTCCAGCACGCGAGTCTGCAGAAGGAAGCCGGCGAGAAGGGCTCCTGGCTGAGGAAGCAGATGCCTCGCGGCTTCGGCCCCGTCTTCTCCATTTGGATGCGCGACGAGGCCGATGCTAGGACGCTGCCGAGCACCTTGCGCTTGTTCCACCACGCTACGAGTCTCGGTGGCGTGGAGAGCTTGATCGAGTGGCGCGCTATGACGGATGCGACGGTTGATAGGAGGTTGTTGAGGGTGAGCGTGGGTGTTGAGTCGTGGGAGGATCTGAGGGATGATTTGAGCGCGGGGTTCGAGGCCCTTTTGGCAAAGAAGGCTTAGCTCGTCGAATTGATAGATGCGCGGAAGTCGAAGGGAAAGCGAGAAAGAAGACGCAAAGTAAGAACAAAGATCGAAAAGCCAAAAAAAAGAAAAAAATCATTTGCTGAGATCGAGCCATGAATGATAGACACAAGATTAATAGAACATAAAACTGTTTATAACTTCTATCATGAGCGTCGATAATAATGTACCCATATATATCCTCATACGCCAATTGCTCCCGATCGATAGATATAGCCAAGAAGCCGGTTCCCCCCCGGTCTTTTATAAAAGTATCTCATACAGAAAAAGCTCACACAAAATGCTTCGCATTAGTACGGCCTGAACCCACCCTTCTTCCTCACGACCTTCCGTACAGCACCCCGCTGCACAATCTTCCGGTCCTCCCCAGGACCGCCACCACCCGATCTCCCCGCCTTCCTTTTCGGCCCCTCACCACCGTCTCCGTCCTCGGCCCACCGCTTGTCCCCGGTCCGCCGCATCTCTTCATCCTCGGCGCGTTTCTTATCCTCAGCCATCTTGGCCTCGATCTCCATCTTCCTATTAAACTCCGTCTCGATCATCTTCTTCTGCGCCGCCGAGTATCCCTTCTCCTTGATTGAGTAAAACACGCCGCCCAGGTCCGCGAGCCAGTGCGGGTCCACGGCCGTGACCGTCGACACGTACACCTTCGCCGTGAGGATGAGTTCGTGGTAGACGATGTAATCGGGCGGATGGCTCGCGTAGAGCGAGCTCGTCGGATGGAGCTGCACCGCGATGTTCGTGCGTAGGTTGATGTACTCGCCCGAACCCTTGTACTTGGCCGCTTGGTGGTAGTAGCCCGAGCAGATGCACTTGCGGATGATGTCCCAGTCGGTGCCGCAGCTCATGAGCTCCATCTTCTGCATGCTCATGATGTCGACGAGCTGCTCGCGGATCTCCTTGGCTCGCCGCAGCGACTTGGCGTGGAGGAAGTGTTTGATGCACCACCCGTCCGAGTACCGGTTCGACTTCCACGCCGAGTATACCTGTAGGTACGTGAGGTGGTCCGACTCGTGCACCCAGAACTTCTCGCGCTGCGTGTCGGCTTCCTCCTGCCTTTCCTTGGGCCGGTAGAAAACGTTGGGAACCGACAACATGGAGACGATGGTAATCATCTCCTCGCTGCACCCGTACTCGACCGACGTGATGAGTAGTTTCGAAAGCGATGGCTCCATGGGAAACGCGCTCATCTTGCGTCCGAGTTCGGTGAGGTCTCCGAGGTTGTCCAAGGCCCCAAGCGCCCATAGGTCGTACATGGACGTGGTCATGGTGTCCTGCGGGGGGGGATCCATAAAATCAAAGTCTAGAAGATCCCTGACGCCGAGCGACTTGAGCATGAGAACTGTGTTGCTCAAGTTCGTCCGTTGAATTTCGGGAATTGTCTGTAGGTAGAGCTCCTCCTTGAAGGATTTTTCGGTGAACAAGTGGTACGCCTTGCCGGGCCCCGTTCGACCGGCACGGCCAGCTCTTTGCGACGCGTTGGCCTGCGAGATGGGAGTGATTTGGAGAGTATCCATGCCAATCTTGGGGTTGTACACCTTGAGCTTGGAGAACCCCGCATCGACGACGTACTTGATACCATCTACGGTCAAACTGGTTTCTGCGATGTTCGTCGCCACGATGCACTTGCGCACCCCCGGCGGCGCTCGATCGAAGATCTTGGCCTGTAGGTCTGCAGGCATCTGGCTGTAGATGGGCAGGATGCTCAGCTTTGGCGGATCGTTTAGCGCGTCTAGTCTCTTTTGCACTAGTTCGCAAGTGACTTCGATATCTTCTTGTCCAGTCATGAAGACGAGAATATCGCCCGCATCCTGCGAGACGTGGATGCTCAGCACCTGCTGCACCGCCTGGTCCACATAATCTTCAACGGGGGATTTGTGGAACATGATATCAACGGGGAAAGTTCGGCCAGGAATAAAGAACTCAGGTGCACCTCCGAAGAAGTCGGAAAAGCGCTTCGAGTTCATGGTGGCAGAAGTGACGATGAGTTTCAGGTCTCGTCGGCGCTGAAGGATTTTCTTGAACAGTCCCAGAAGGATGTCGGTGTTCAAGGCTCTCTCGTGCGCCTCGTCCATGATGATGCAAGAGTACTTGTCAAGCTGCGAGTCAGCCATCGATTCTCTCAGCAGGATACCGTCGGTTAAGTACTTGATGATCGTGTCTTTGCTCGTACAATCTTCGAAACGGATGGCGTAACCGACAGTGGAGCCTAGGGGAACTTCCATCTCCTCGCTCACACGTTTAGCAACACTCATTGCTGCCACACGCCTAGGCTGAGTACAACCGATCATTCCGTATTGGCCATAGCCCTCTTCGTAAAGATATTGCGTCAACTGCGTCGTCTTTCCAGAGCCGGTCTCACCGACCACAATGACGACCTGATTCTCGCGGATGACTCGTAGAATATCCTCCCTCACGGAAAAGGCCGGCAGAAATTCCCGCTGCTCTCGCAGCGTCTTCGACTGGCTAAAACTGCTGGCCCCGCTGCTCTTGGCCTTCTCATCCTTCGGCTTCAAGCTGACCCTGACCTTCTTGCCGTCCTGCCCTGTCCCACCAACCATGGCGTTATCGGCGTCATCATCCTCGTCCCTGACACCCATCACCTTTCCAAGCGTGGTGCCCGCCATACTTGTCGCTTGTTGCGCCTGCCGCTGACGTTCCCGTTGCTGCCTCGCCTCCCTAACAACCTTGCTTCCCTTCCGGCTGGCAACAGCCATGTGACCCTGAGGATCGCGGATGGCCGACACAGGTTCCTGTTGCCGCGTAAAAATGGTCTTTCCCTCCAAGAAAGGCGGCCGTAATTCGTGCGTTAATAGGTGTACTCGTGTAGTATCCTCGTCGTCGAAATCGGCAGCCCAGTCCCGTCTTTGCGCCACTCCTGATACGACCATCCGGTTCATCTCCCACGCTTCATTATCCCTCTGGCGCTGCTCCTTCTGCGCGTCGAAACGCCCCGTAGTCTTCTGCGTCCGCGCTGAGGCTTCCTGCAGTTTAAATTCCCACGACGACTCGTCGTATGAGCCGAAAGGGTTGTAGTAGTCGTCGCCTAGCGCATGCCCACCAACATCATCTCCTCCGTACCAATCCCGATCAAGAGCCTGGTCATCTTCATCTTCTTGCATGTTGATGGGCGTCGCTTCGCGTCGTGAGCCGTCCCTCGGCGTCTCATCGCCTCTGCCCTGGAATCTCCGAGATGACGCGCTGTCGGATCTGTTTTGCGCCCGCCTCGCCCCGCCGTATCGAGGCTTGGGTTTATACCCAGAGTACTCAGTATCGTCCATTTTTATCCAGAATTTCTCCTTCCCCACGATTTTGTGTCCGTTTTTGATTTATGTGACGGGAAGGAGATGAGATCTGGATGAGGCGCCACTGTCATGGATGTCCAACATTTGAGAGGTGAGTTCTTGGGAGTCGCGCGTTGTCACGTGTGTGCCGGTGGCAACAGCTGCCTTAGCAACAAGACTGCTCCGAAGGTTGAACCCCACCACCTTTTTAGCTTCATAGTGTTATCGCTGATAAGATAAACCCCACCTTGAATTTTTTTTTTGTTCTTTTTTTTTTGTTAGGTGCTTCGGGCGCAAAAATGCAACGAACCGCTCGAGGTTCACAAGACTAAAATTTCCCCGAGAATATCTGCCCGCAAAGCAACCCACACACACAACGCCTGGATCAAGTATGTCTATGATCACGGCAGCCCAGTGGGTTCCGCGCGGAGTCGCGGCGCCCTTCCCGGCGAAGTACAACTTCGACGAGGCCGAGTTCGAGAGGATAGCTGAGTTGGCTAAGCTCCAGCTCGATGATGCGAATGAAGACCTCGAGGAAGCCCAAAATGTTGAAGATGAGGTAGAGACATCACAGAATGGCTCGGGCGCAGGAGAGGGCAAGAAGAAGAAGTCAAAGAAGGAGGAGAAGAAAGAGGAGTAGGTTTTCTTTTTTTTTCTTTTTTTCTTCTTCAGGCCAACCTGGTCGGGTCTACAATTCCGCGTTGCTAACTAAGGATTGCCAGCCTCGCGCTAGATGACGACCTCAAAGAGTACGATCTGGAGAACTACGACAACGATGACGAAGAGGGGGCCACGTCGGGCCAACCTCTAGCCATGTTTGGCAACATCAAATCACTTACATACTACGAGTCGAACAAAGATGACCCTTATATCCAGCTACCAGAGAATGAAGAGGAGGATGAGGACAGGGAGGACCTCCAGATCTTGGCGACAGACAACCTTTTACTGGCAGCCAAGGTCGAAGACGATCTTGCTCATCTCGTCGTACATGTCTACGAAGATAACGAAAGCAACCTATACGTGCATCACGATATCATGCTTCCCGCGATCCCGCTGTGTGTAGAGTGGCTCGATATCCCCGTGCAGAAGGAGGGAGTCGACAACGAATCGAGGGCAAATTTCGTCGCCGTGGGTACAATGGACCCTGACATCGAGATTTGGGATCTCGACACCATCGACAGCATCTACCCCAACGCCATCCTTGGCCAGGGAGCGAGTGCTGAAGGAGTGAAGGAGAAGAAAAAGAAGAAGAAGAAGTCGAAAAAGGCGAACGACGAGTACCACGTCGATGCCGTCCTCTCTCTGGCCGCTAACAGGAAGCACCGCAACCTCCTAGCGTCCGCCTCGGCCGACAAGACCATCAAGCTCTGGGATCTCCACACGACGAAGTGCGCCAAGTCTTACTCTTACCACACGGATAAGGTGTGCTCAGTAGCATGGCACCCTGTCGAGTCGACGGTACTACTCAGCGGAAGCTATGACAGAACCATTGTCGCGGCCGATATGAGGGCACCAGATGCCCAAGTGCCTCGGTGGGGAGTGGAGAGCGATGTAGAGAACGTACGGTGGGATCCGCATAACCAAAACAACTTTTTCGTCTCGACGGAGAACGGCATGATTCACTACCACGATATTCGGAATGCGCCAGCGAACCCCACAGCGACAAAGCCAGTTTGGACGCTACAGGCGCACGACGAGTCAGTTTCGGCCTTTGACATCAATAGCGTAATCCCAGGGTTCATGGCGACCGGATCATCCGACAAGACAGTCAAGATTTGGAACATCCAGCCCACGGGGCCGAGCATGGTGGTGTCGAGGAACCTGGATGTCGGGAAAGTGTTCTCCGCAACGTTCGCGCCTGATCCTGAGGTGGCGTTCAGGCTGGCGGTGGCTGGCAGCCGCGGTACCATACATGTGTGGGACACTAGCACGAACGCGGCTGTAAGGAAAGCCTTTGCTCATAGGGTTCCGGATGTGCCGGTAGGCGAGGAGGATAGACTTGTCGGTGTGGAGGAAGAGAGCAGCGAGTCAAGCGAGGGAGAGGATGAGGAGGGCGAGGATGATGACGACGATGACGATGATGCTGTTAGCGGTGATGCTATGGATGAGGACTAGAGACTTTTTTTTTCTTAGACACCTTCTCCCAAGATACCGAGACAATATCAGTCATGAACACAAGGCGAATGGTGTCACACCGGAAACTATGGTTTCCAGTTGGGTCTGGGTGATACCGGGAGTGTTGCCATCTGAGACGTAGACAAAAAGCATCTTCAAATGTTGGGTGTGAAGTAGGAGGGGAGGGGCAACACAGAGTGCAACGACTGCATTCGGTCAAACTTGCATGGAAGCACGATTTGTCATGCATGCAACAGCGATGCTTTTAGAGAACTCAAGTCTCGTACCCCTCGTACCCCTCGTACATTGTAGTAAAATAAACAAAATAAAAAAAAGAAAGGAGAGGGGGGAAATATGGTGATATGTTGGATACATCCCATCCCCATTTACGCAGGACAGCTGGAAGAGGCGGGGGAAAAAAAAAAAGAAACGAACTGTGCTTCGCACTGGACGTGACCGGGATCGAACCGGTGACCTTTTACAGACGCCATCAGGAAATTCCGATGTTGATGCGAAGCAAACGCGATACCACTACGCCACACGCCCTGTTGCTTGTTGTTGCTTGTGAGGACTGCCCCGCCTTACCTTTGGTCATGGCTCAGTGCTGGGTACGAATTAAGCAAACGCGATGGGGCATTTTGCCCAAACCCTTATTGGGATTGGTCCTCTGATGTCATCAGGGACCTGTCGCATTGTTCCCTCCAAAGTAAAAAGTTCTGTCGAGACTCGAAAAAAGTACGAAGTCAGACAAAGAGCGGGTTCTTACTCACCGCCACCGAAAAACCACTTTACCTCTTAACGCAGGCGAGAAGGTTTGTCGGCAGGAGGACCCTCCGTACTCTCAGTCACCGATCATCTAAACTATCCCCAAAACTACGAAGTACGAAGTACTCATAGGTGCTGTCTCTGATCCGCAAAGCGCTCTCAAGTTTGAATACTTCAGGGACCTTTTTTTTTTTCATACAGATTTTATTTTATTTTTTTATTGGCTTGTTTATCATATTCGTCTTTGCCGATGACTCTTCTTCTCTTCCTGGACAGAGTATGGTCCCCGGCGTGGATCGCTAAATCATCTAGAACAATTCTGAGCCGTGGATCACAATGCGGACACCGGACGAGGTGCTGGATCGGGGTCTCGCCTCGTTCACAGGGGTAGCGTCCGAAAAAGTACTAAACGCCAATGTTTAAGACAAACTCGGATGGAGGTGGTGTAAGCCAACCAGACATTGACGGACGGGGCGTCTGTGGTGGACTCAGGAGTGCCCAGTGACCGTGGGCGGTGGGTGGGCCTACACAGGCACGCAGGCACACAGGCACAACGTTGTGTAGCCCTAGCACCCCTGAAACGCTGACCCACAACACCCAGAAACATCGAAGAATCTGACCAATCAAGTGCGTTTATCGAGTGACAAAGGATCCGCACACGTTACATCCACAGGCACCAAAACGATATTACAGTGTCAGTGAATAAGCACTGTACGTTCGAAGTATCAATCCCACAGTCCCTCCCCTCTCGTCCCAGTCCACGTGGAGAAGGACAAAGAACCAGTCGGGACCATCGGTGATCTTTTTTTTTTGGGCTCCATGTTTGGATCCCAAGTTCTGGTCTCACGTTCACCGGCAAGAGAGGCCCAAACCTGGATGGGACGAAGGATAAATGGAGATCCCCTTAGTTTGCTTTTCAAATATCGTCTTCGGATGAGTGGCGAAGATGTAGAGTAGCGAAGCAGGAACTTTTTTCTAACATAAGAAGAACGTTTTCATCACTTCTCGGTGGTGTTAGTGGAATGTGAAAAGAGCACTTGGGTAGACGGGGTAAGGAGGCAAACGTGGACACCAGGTGCTTGCCATCTGCGAGAGCAAGTTGATACATTCTCTCCTCCAAGCCTCTACCAAGCATGATCCGAGATACCGGAATCCCGTGTTTGACTAGTCTACGAAGGGTGAGTAGTGTTCATTTTTTTCCCCTTGCGCTTCGAATGGGACAGACGTGACCATTCTCTCGCTCCCAGGCGCCGTTGTTTGACCAAGATCGTAATTTTTAGTGTAGCGTAGTGTACACACTCGTGTACAGTATAGTTTAGCTTGAGACACTCCGCCCTAGGTGGAGGGCTACCAAGCTTGTGGGCTCTTCTGATGGCGGTGATCAATGTCTGAGTTGTACGTACATGCTTAGCTCATTGATCTGCTGGTCGCTGCGGGATGAGTACCGGCACGAGCCAGTTCGGTTGGAATCATGCGCTGATCCTCTTTCCGTCCAGGCGCTTCAGGTAATTAGCCGTACCGCAGTGAAGCCGACTTTCTTACCTGTCGATACCGAAACACTCGTAGATACCTGGATTGCAAGCGAAGTATTCGTGCTTCCGGGTTTTCACTCCGATGATCAAGTTGACGAGTTGAACGATTGATGCGATCGGGAGTGGCCACGACTAACTACGAAGGACGAAGTGGCGGACTTTACACTATTCTGGCCCCATTCTGCGCTGTCCAACGATTGAATTTCGCGCATGCGACTGACCCTGGAGCTAGTACAAAAGAGCGTAAATTGCTGCAGGAGGATGAGAGAGCCCCATTTTGACCTGGAAATCGGGCGACAGTGGTGACAGCGAAGAAGATGTGGGAAGAACCCTGGAGAGTCTGGCTGGGGTGGGCGGGGGAATGGGCGCTACTATTGGACGATTGGGGAACCAGATGTCCAACCAACTCAGGGGACAAGGGAGACAAGGGAGCCAAGCTAATAGACGGTGGGCGAATAAGAATCGCCGGACCAACTCGAGAGAAAACCGGGGACAGGGGGCTTGTGTCTTGGAAAAGCAAAAGGAACTGAGGGGAGATGCCGACCCATGCAGTGGAGTGGATGGACAGACAGGATGCTACGTATGTACTGTACTTCGTACACTAGGGACAGAGGAAGGCAGCCAACAAGAAAGAACCCATCGATCCATCGATCGATGTACCTCACAGATGATGTTGAGTGCGTAAAGTACTTGCATGCCCAACGTGAACGTTTCCCCGATGGATATTCGGATGGAGGAGTGAAAAAAAAGACCCAAATGCCTTTAATCCCTCCTCCCCAACCCTCGCATCGCCGCCTTCTCTCTCCTTTTTCCTGTTCAATCGTCGAACTCCAGATCCTCCCGTGATCGCCTACTTTCGTTCTACGAAGGCCTGCCTTTGGACTTCTTAGCCATACGCTCCTTCAAACTCGCTTCTTCTTCGCTCCTTGCTCCTTGTCCTTTGTTCACTTTCTCGCTGGTCCGGAAAGATACATGCCCTGTCGACACCCTCAAGGAGCGACTTGGACAACTTCTCGCCAAACAGCGACATAGTGACACAACTTAGAGACTCACGCTCATTGTTCTACAAGTCAAGGAAACCAGCCTTGACTCCAGTAACACTTGTCACGCTCATTCCTGACGAATAGCGTCTGTCTTTTTCGAGAAAAAGACGGCCACACTTGCCACAATCCAGTGTTTCCTGCTCTCCAGTTACGACTTCATTGCACGCGCCTTGACGGTTTCCCAAGAGTCGCGTTCCTGGTTTGAGCGCCCTTCATTTACTACTTCGTATTCTCACAAGGACCGGATTCCCAAACGGAAAACAACTCTGTGCAGTTCATTTTCTTATTCTTCAACCCAATTATTTCTTCGCCTTTTATTTTCACTTCATTCCTGGAGTGGAGCTGAGAGCTCCTCGCATTTTCACGCGGCAGTCGCTACCA
>JUDQ01000017.1:69785-114013 GCA_000812075.1 Scedosporium aurantiacum
TCTCAGCAACCCGACTTCAAATTTCCTCTCTTGTTGTCGTCGTCCTTTCCAAGACTTGGCCAATCCGAAAAGTCGACAACTACCACCACAATGCCAGCCATAGTTAGAGCGTTGACAACGCGAAAGGTGAAGATGAGTCTTGAGCTTGCTCAAGAGGCGAGGGAGAGGGCCGCCATGCAGCGAAGCAAGACCACGAAGCAGACTATTAGCCGAAAAGACTCGGGTCGATCTCACCCTTCTCGATCCAACTCGACCGCCAACTCTGCTGCGCGCCCCAAGATTTCGGCTCCCATCGAACTCATTCACACGACGAACATGCTCTCGTACAACGCGCCAGATCTTCCTAGGCCTTCTACCAGCACCTCGAGCAGGTCTTCCGCCAAGTCTCTGACGCACACCGATGAAGATTCCGATCGCAGTCCTTCGACTGCTGCGTCCACTCCTCCTACCAGCCCAGATGTTCCCTCGAGCGAACTCAAGCGATCGATCTCGCCCGAGCCGAACCACCTTTCAAGCTACTTTATGCCTCCCCTGCCCGCGCAGGCCTCCAACAGCTCAGCCTTGCCATCGGCGCCATCGGCACCCGCTATTCCCCAGCGCGCCCCTTCGCACACGAAGCAGGCCTCAATTGATGCTGTGACCCGCCAAAGGTCCATCTCGCACATGTCCAGGGATAGCGCCAGGTCCATGTCGAGGAATAACTACTCCTTCACCCGAAGCGCCTCTACGGCCACCGCCTTCTCCAGCATGTCCCAGGACTCCGTCCAGTCCCAGTCCACAGGTATCTCATCGACCGGCTCTTACGCGCCCATGGCCGCTCCTGCCGAGAAGATGCAGTATACTCCCCCTCCCCATTCCCAGCACCCCTTCGGTCTCGAGCTCGCCCAGGTTACCGAAATCGCCGAGGAGTTCGGCGTCAGCAGCAGGCTCGAAATCATTGATGAGGAGGAGCAGGAGCTTGTGTCTCGTGGGCTTTGCAAAATCAGTGCCGACGTGTATCTCAACGACATCAAGAATATTGCGTCATTTTTCTTCTACGATCGCGATGCCACGCACTCCAGACCCGCTCCCGCGGTTTGGATCTAAGCCCTCGGGCCGCGATAGTTTCGGCGCATCCTTCACTGTACATACACGCTTACGTTTCTTTTAAATCACTTCTACACACGAACACTGGACAGGCAACCGGCGATACAAGGGCACGCATTCCAACACGAGAGGGACTAAATGGATGGAGGACAAAGCAAAGGGGGAGCTACATGGCGACGGTTTTCAAGGGACATCTGGCGTTGGGGTTTTACAAATGGTTGATTTTTGTCGTTTTTTTCCCCCTTTCTCTTCACACCCCCCCAAATGCCTTGCGGCTTTTTCTTTTACAAGTGATGTGGTGAATATTCCCCGTGCCGTTAGAGGCAGCAACCTACCTAGTCTGGTACATTTCTGCCGACTCACATGTCGGCCCCCAATTATGATACCATTTTCTACAATCGCTGATGGCGCCTAGCCTTTGGTCGAGTCCCTGTGATCTATGAATTATTCCTTGAAGCAAAACGCTCCCTTGACAGTAACGTTGGGAACATTGCTGGATCTGGTGCTCTCGTGGGCTGTACCGCCTCGGAGCTACCAAAATCGAAGATCGTATTCTCTATCATGAACAGCAAGGTGCATGTAGTGCGGGGGGTAATATTCGACGTGAAGCTCATGTGAGACCCTCATAAAAGCCGAGGCGAGCAACCCACCATGTGCTTCCTCCTCCACTCGTCTGTCGAAACCCTGGAACTTCGACAAGTGCCCCATGGGGCAAAGAGCCACTACTAGATTAGACTTGGCTGTTTTCCGCTAGTGGCGGTTTTTTTCACCTTGTCGACCCATGTCATTTGATTGCTGCAATTAATTAATCCACGAGGGGGATGGAGCGGCGGTCTCAGGAGGTTAAAATCCCGAACTGCCTAAACCTCCATATTGGGTAGGTCCGCTGGACGAACTGCGGATTGGCTAGGAGGGAAGCTGGAGGTGGCTTGCTTGTTTCTTTGCTGTTTTCTTTCTGGTGGGAAGGCAGTATTAGATGCGTCTTTGTTCTTCCGCCTAAATCCTTGAATGGGGGAACTGGAATGAGAGCCAGACTCATGAGTCCTCACACCACTCTCCGGGGAGAAAAGAAAGTGAACTTCAAGCAGCCTCGGGGTCGAAAATCCAGTGCCGGACAAGGAGCCGTAAATCATGAGACATCGAAACAGTACTACACACTTTCTCACGCTCGAAACAATGTTCCTAGGGTCTCTATAGGCTGGATAAAAGCAGACAAATCACAAAAGAACATCGTGGGGTTTCCCATCTGCCTAGCGAATGGGAAAGAGAAAAAATGAAAAAAAAAAAAATGAAAAAATGAAAAGGAGAGAAAAATATGGGAAACAAAACTGTTTCGGTTATCCTCCTGATGTTTCAATGTTCGGCGCGGCAACTGTTGATCAGCCGGCATTTTCAAGAAGAGAGACAGCACGGGCCTCGGGGAGGACCCGGTCTTGGACCGTTGGATCTGTAAAATTATACCACTGAGCCAAAATGCGCAAAAAGAGCAACATGCCACTCTCTGACATTTAGGGCCAATTAGGGCATATATTTTTCAACAGGATCGATATGGGTCGGGGCTGAAGTGACATCGTGAAGAGTGTCCGGGGCTCAAGAGACACGGCGGGTGTACGAAGTATTGATGTCGCGAGACGGAAAAGTAAGACACGGGGTTTGGCGTATGGTCAAGAGATCACCTGGCCACACTAGCCTTGCGAGGCCTAGTCTTACCTTACCACTGTTACATGTACTTCGTAGGCGTAGATCGTGACAGGTTGTTGCGAGCACTGAATTAATGTCGCTAATCCAGGTTCTGCAAGTCATTCAGTTGCTGGGCGATGATGTCAGTGCATTGCCAAGAAGAGCTTGCATCTGAAGGAGTTCTCGCACCAGAGTCGAGAAAGGAGACTTTCCTATGCGTCCATTGCCTGAGCAAAAGAATCACCTAATCCCGTTGGCAATGAAAACGGTGAAGCAGATCGTGTAAGTCAACATTTGAACCTTTAACCGGTCACGACTCCGACTCCGACTCCGAGCGCCGTCGGGATTGGGTACTTAGTCACGTGATATACAAGAGGAACCTCCATCATGCACATGCGTGCTGTGCTGTCAAGCAACCGCAAGATGCAATCAACTCATCCGCATCTCTCGGAGGGTCGACGTCCTCCGATTGCATCCCAACTGGACGGACCTAATTTTCTCTATTGATCTGATGGGCGCCAGTCTTAGGTAGCCGACGTCTTTCCTAGCCGGTGAGGAAAACGAGGCAAAGTAGGCACCGCAGCCCCCAATCCTATCGCCATCCCACATGTCTCCCTTTTCCATCCTCCGTCTCCCAACGAAGCTGCGCCGGCGCGCAAGGCGCAACCGAATGAAGACCCTTCTCTTCCTCCTATTCCTCGTCCTCCTCCTCGTCGTGCCATTCTACGTCATTTACAAGCCGCCGGCGGCCCTCATCCGACACTTCGCCCGAAAATGGCCCGACGTCCTCTTCGAGGTCGATACGAAGAAGAAGATCATCGCGCTTACGATCGACGACGCGCCGAGCGTGCACACGCGGCAGATAATGGAACTCCTGCGAGCAAATGACGCGAGGGCGACCTTCTTCGTGATCGGCTCGCAGGTCGAGGGTCGAGAAGAGCGCCTTAGGGAGCTTATCCGGAATGGAAACGAGCTCGGGAACCACGCCATGCATGATGAGCCCTCGCGATCGTTAAGCGACGAGAAGCTCGAGTCGGAGATCTACGAGGTGCGGCAGATGCTCCGTGATGCGTACGAAAAGGAAGGGATCGATCCGCCGAATAACTACTTCCGGCCGGGATCGGGGTTGTTCAGCGATCGCATGCGGCGTCTCGTCAGCAGGCTGGGGTATAGGATAGTCCTTGGTGGAATATATCCGCATGACCCACAGATCCCGTATTGGTGGATGAATGCGAATCATATTTTGAGCATGCTGAGGCCCGGGGCCATCATCATCTGCCACGATCGGAGGAGCTGGACGGTTCCGATGTTGAAGAAAGTGCTCCCCGAAGCGAAGAGGAGGGGCTACAAATTTGTTACCGTCACGGAACTTTTGCAGGAGGCCGAGACCTAGAGAGCACATCAGGTATCGCCCAACATTTTGCGTTGGTCTACAAATGACGAGGCTAATGGTTGTATTATGATCTATGTATTTCTTGGGGATTTTTGGCGTTTTGGGACATAACTGATAGATGTTGTAAACTGCATATTCCCCCTAATATCAACGTTATAGACTTTATGCCACTGAATTCGCAGCTTCCCGTGTTAATACGATCAGCCGAGTCCATTCCACGAGGCATGGGCTTCATCGCCGGATCTCAAAGCCAACCTCACTCTCAACGACGTCTCGGTCCTCCCTGTCAAGCTTCACCACCAAGGCATGCTTCGGTCCCTGGTTGATATGCCTTACTAATGTCTCGATATCCTTCTCATCTCCCTGAGCCTCGCCATCAACCTAGATCATTCCCTCTTAGCTGTTCGTCTCCCATATCCACCCGAGAAATTGGCAAGTCGTCCATGGTCGTGCCTACCTACCTTGTTGTTAGGGATGTTGCGGACCCATCCGGTTAGGTTAAGCTCCCGTGCCTTTCTCTGAGTAAAGTATCTAAGGCCTCGAGCAATTCCGTTAATTTCATATAAAATTCAGCGCGCACGCAGTTGAAATAGATTACAACGCACCGGAAGCCAACGCCTATATATGCAAGCGTTAGGTGGGCGTCACTATTTATGGTGCACTCAGTGCTGCTGTGTGTAAGCCGAACTCACCCTGGACTTCTCCACCATGCACACGAAAATAGATCTAGCCAGGCATATAAAGTTAGAAACACACTATTTCAAAAACATAAACAGAGAGCGCAAGAGTACAAGAGTATTTCTCTTACTCTTTTCGTCATTCTTGCTGTTGTTTGTGTGGCTGTTCTTAAAGTGATTCACGACCGACGGGGAAGGGACGGACATTGACTTCACACTCTCCTTGTAGGCGGGGTACTCTATAATACTGGGTTATCGAGATGGGCTTGGGATGATAACCTAATTGGAGTGATTGAGCGCTGTTTCGGCGGAACGTCGGCTAATTATCTACAACATTTAAGCCTCGACAACGCCGACCTTTCGCCTCTCCTCAAGAGGGCTGAAGTCGTCTCAAAGGTAATCAACTGTGCCATACCATTGCCAACCTCACAACGCCTATCCATTAATAACAAAATTTCATCAACCGAGACAAGGCACACGCGACAATTCAGCCAGCAATTGCGAAACGAAAAAAGAACCGCCTTCATAATCACGACCATTGCGCCCAATGGAACCTACACCGACCACAGCCGTCACCGACGCCACCCCCAGAGACACACCCGTCGTCTTCCGCACCAAAAGGAAGAAGGCCACCATCCGCAGCCGGCCTGATGAGATTTCCTCCGCCGCAGATACCCCGAGTCCATCCGCGATGGAAGGGACGCCCACAACCGCCGCGCGCGTCGAGGACGAAGAAGACGATGGGCCCTCCGTCGCGGAGGTCCTCCGTCAGCGCAGGAAGCAGCAGAGGTTAGGGGGCATTGGTTTCGGCCCCGAGAAGCCTATGGGCGACCTAGGCGACGATGAGATCCAGGAACAGGCCGTCGTACGGGCCGAGGGGGCCCTGGATGCCGATGCGATCCTGGGGGGCATACCGAAGCGCTTCGCGGTGCAAACCGGTCTGGTCGGCGAGTTGGTGAATAAACACATGTGAGTCTATCGCTCCCACATCACCCATCAAGAACTCTGTTACCCTTATTTTCCATACCCCGTTTTCGTGCAGGCCACGTCTCGTGGAATACAACTAACCAAGCAAGGATGGAATACGTAGAATCGAAGCTCACTAGCCGCCACGCAACCCTAACCGGGACCTTACCACCGCAACAACAGCCACAACAGCAAGACTTATTATCGAGTCGAGATAACGCAGCCACGACACCAACTGGCGGCTTCGACGCCCAAAAGCGAACCATCCACGGGAAGCTCATGGAGGTCGACCTCGGCGAGGAAGTGCGCAACCAAAACGTCGCTCTCACGGAGAAGGCGAAGAGGAAACTCGAAGGACGGCCACTCGATGGCGAAGAGCAGGAGGGCGGCGGTTCCCCGAGGAAGACGCGACTGGGCAAGGACGGTCAGCCTATCAGGGGTAGAAACCGGAGGAATAGTGACGATATCAAGAGAGATCAGCTCGTGGAGCAGATTCTACATGAAAATAGGCGTACGTACATTTCTTCTCTTGCCGAAACCCCTCCCCCCCTTTCCCCATTTTTTTTTCCTATGTGAGAAGTCGCGATGCTAACTTGTGAGAAAATCATACAGTCGACGTCTACCATGTCCCCGAAGAACAGGCCGTCGAGGACGCGGAGCACGATTACGAAGGCTCGGCCGATGACCGCATCGCCGAGGAGTTTAAGCGGGAATTCCTCGATGCCGTTGCGCAACGTCGGCAAAGGCGGCGAGCTGCCCGCGCGGCTCGACCGGTCGACAAGAAGCCCAATCCCGACGTCCTACGAGGACCGAAGCTGGGTGGAAGCAGAAATGTGCGGTCGGCGGTGCGGGATATCCTACTTCAGCAGGAGAAGGACAAAGCAAAGGCTGGGAGGAGATAGGTCCGTCGTCATCCTGGGCATCATTATAGTTATAGGACCTCGAAATGATCGTTTCTGCGGCCCCCTGAGTCACCACCTAGTTTGTCTTAACTGCAGGCGTATTTGTTTCTTCACAGCCGCATAATTATTGAACTGTATGAATTGTTTCATAGCTCTAGTAAACAGTTTGACGTGGATACGTCTTGGGCATATACCACCAGTAGTCCACCTATATATATACCATCCTCCAATGTCGTCATTGCTCGTGTTGTCGGATCATCTCAGCTCCCGGGAATGACTCTCGGGCCGCCTTAACTGTCACCCTTCTCAATAATACCGCGCCGGGGTAACTTTTAGTGAGAAAATCTGACCCCCGTATAACTCGACATGCCATCTCTTATTCTCATCAGTCTTTTGAACCCATCCAATCAGAAAATCATAGCTTCAATATGAGGGGAAGCAAAAGCAAAGGGAAACGGGGGAAAGGGGGAGGAAGAAGCCAGAAAACAGAATACCAAGTAGAAACTAACAACCCCAAGCAAAACAAAGAAAAAAAACAAGATTATGCAAATCCACTCGTGATCATGACAAGGGAACTGAAATATATAATAATAAAAAGAAAGGAAAGGAAAGGAAAGTGGACCAAGCACGGGAAGTGCCCGCACGGGGTAATCGAATCAGAAAAGTGTGAAGAAAATCCCTAGACCGGGTATGACGCCAAAGAGACATCCAAGTCTCGTAATGCAACATCTTTATAATATATGCGACTCCTTTCATTACCGTATTGCGCCAATCCAACCGTGAGGAATGAGGGTGTTTGTTTAACCAATGCTACAAGAGAGAGGAACGTGGAAGAAAGGTCAAAAGGGGAGATAACAGAAGAAAAGAAAAGGGAAGGGAAGAAGGGAAGTGGGGACGGGGGATAAAAGGAACGAGGAATCATCTTCCGAAGAATAGCTCATCTAATGTCAAGTTGGAAGGGCTTAAACCGGCCGCCGATTGTTGCACATCGAGGGCATTTTCGTCGGGCGCCTTGTTCGGCCATCAGGACATCAACGCAAGCTGGGCAAAGGCCGCAGATGCATTCCGTGCAGGCAAATGATTCCCTGAGGAAAGATACCGATTGGCAGGCTGCGCAATATATCTGCGTATTTTGAGATGAGTAACTCGGCGATGAGTCTGATAGACCTCGGGACTCCATGTGAAAATTGTCGCCACTTTCGCCGCTTTCAACGGACGGAAAGGGGTGTGGGTCATTAGGCTCCTGGTTGTAAGATGGGGGCGTAAGAGCTTGTTGGAGTGGCGATGCTTGGTAGTTGTTCGGTTGGAAATGGGGATGGGAGAATGGGGGCAATGAGGCTCTATGGATGGAGACTGGCGACTGGGGCACCTGTTAAGATCAGGACCTGCCACAAACGTAACCGACGCTGGAATGGGTGGGAACGCTTCATGTAGACTTACAGGAGTCCTATCCTCGTCCACATCACCTGCGGCAGAAGCAGCTTGGTCAGCGGCGTCAATTAGATCTTCCCAACGCTTCCCGTAGTCGGCAGACGGCTCAGCCGAAAGCGCTTTCCGGTCATGTAAGCTCGGCCTTAGGCGCTCATCATTCTGTATCCTTCGCAACCAATCATTCGTAGACCCTTTAGATTTTTGCTTTTTGTGGTGAGCTTCCCTGCCGCGTTTAGTGACGGACTGTTTACGAGGCCGGCTGGGCCCGAGTGTTCGGTGCAAAGGCGGCAGGGTCGACGACCGTCCCGGCGGCGAATTGGCAAGGATCGAGGGGAGTAAGTCTCTCGGCCTATTCGAATTCACCGAGGAAAAGGGATCGCTCGTAACATCACCGCCTGTTAAGTGGATTGGAGGCAGTTCGATGGAGGATCGGGGGATCTTTCGACCGTCCGTATCGGAGTGCCAGTCCTGCTGTTGCCACGGGTGTTTTAGCATCTCCCTTCCAATCCTGAAATCGACTGGCGGGATCTTTACCCCTTCAGAGTCCCATTCATGCTCGGCTCGGTGACCGTGGAGCTGGGCCAGAGCAGCCGCAGCGCTCGCGGCTGGCGGCATTGAGGCACCTGCGAACTTGAGGTTAGGATCCTGATGCTACGCAGTCAAAACGCACAAAATTCGAGCTGTCCTGATATGCACGTCGGATCATTTCATAAACCGCATGACGCCGACAGGCAAGTGGCCCAGTCGAAGCACAAAAAAGACAATTTTGAGGGTACGAACGCTGTGGATTTGTAGCTGTGCCCTGAACGGGAACAGCAGGAGTAGAGTTTTGCTGCTGAGCCGGAGCACGTTCGGATGGAGGAGTATTGATCATGAGCAGGAAGCTTTCTTCGGTAGCAGGGAGCTTCGAAATGTAGTGTTCGGGGTGGGCTCGTCTAATATGTTCCTGCATAGAACGATAGCGTTTTTCCTGCGACCAAGATAATTTCCATTAGCCTCCACTTGCCCTTCAAAAAGAAAGAGAAAAAAAAAGAAAAGAAAAATTAATAAATAAAAAAAATAAGAAAAAAAGAAGTAAGAAGAACAAGAAAATACAAGAAAGCAGCCGGGCCTGTCATTCAACCACGACGCGCAGAACATTTGCGACATAGAAGGGATCGCTCAGAGAGCCGAATGCGAATCTAGGAATGTCATGTATTATTTTCCCCATCACTCGATTCGCAAGCTGCTGCGATAAAAAGGGCTTCCAAAATAGGCATGGTGACGCAAAAATTAGCTGACTGGCCGAGAGTAGTTGAGACTTACGCCAATGCAGCGCTTGCGACAGCTTGAGCCGTCTTGGTTTCGCAGGGGGCAAACGACTTCATTGTTGGCGTCCGTAATTGAGAAGGACGAGGTCAGAGAAGATCGGGGCGGCATCCTGATAACCCCACCATACGCTGGTGGAAAGCGGACGGGGCCGTGGTGAGACTGAGGCTTTGGGGTCGAGGAGGGGTCGACAGCGCCGTTATCGATTAGAGATTGCGATTGAGCGGGCGGTATAAGTCTGGAGCTGGGCGAGGTCGCGCATTTGCAGTAGGTTTTGCCGTCAAGTCATGAAACCTATTCTTGTTGCGAGAGGTAGCAGTGTCGCCTGCAGAAATTGCGATGTATAGGTGAGCTGTCGAGTGAGCTTTGCTCTGGAGCGAAGCTTCAGTTGCGATTGTTAAATCTTAGTTATCCAACGGGGGAGTTGTAGTTCTAGCAATGGAGATGCTTTCCAGCCACGGTCGTCGCAGGTGTGAGGAGAGCAGTGAGCAGACAGCACAGGTGAGGAAAAAGAGAGGAGAAAAAGAAGAGATTGTGCAGGCTGGTGCTGAGATCAGGTGTATTGCTGGAGCGGAGCGGGAGGGGGTGTGGAGAGTGTGGAGGCGAGAGATGGGAGAGGATAGGAATAAAGAAGGGCGTGGAGCCACCAATGCTACACGGAGCAGCACCGGGACTGGTGTTGTTCTTGTAAGCTAGGCGATGGGAAAAGAGGATGAGCAAAGGACGAAGGCGGTGGAGGTGGAGTGTCTAATAAGTTGTCAAAATGATAAACGTAGTATTTGCGCAACAAGAGAAACAGAAAAGGAAACGGATCAAATAACACCCTGTTACTGATGTTCGAAGGGGAGGGGGGGAGAAGAACATGAAGCGAGAGAGGGGGTGGGAGGGAACCTGGCACCTGCTAATACCAACACCAATACCTCTGTGTGCTCCGTTTCCGAATGGGAGGAGAGTCCGACCTGGACAGGACCAGACCGGAGTGGGATTTTGGAGCTCCAGAGAAGTACTCAGTGCCAATCTATCCTGGCTCTTACTGGGTACGGGGAGCTCAGCTGCAGATGACAGGGCAGGCTAGGTCCGGAACTTGCGACTGGTCACCGATCAAAGGTACTGCTCATTGTACTAGCATCAATACTTGTACATGTATTACCACCTCGTCCAGTGAGCCGTGCTGTAGTAGTGTATATGAGCTCAAGCAGGAGCTTGCTAGCATTAAGGTCCTGTCTTGTCTCACAGAATCTCCAAGTACTTCGTACAAAGACTTCGCACAATCCGGATGGAAGGACCCCTCCTCGGCTGGGGATCTTACCCCCACACAATCCTCGATTCCCGTGACGATAACTTCGCCAGGTGCTTCTGCACGAGCGGCCCTCGACCCTCTAACCATTCTGTCTTTGGCGAACCGGCCTTTCCAAGCTCGCAGCCACGGGCGCCAAAGTGAACTCTCTATGACTGATCCTAACTCGCTTGGCGTGGCCGGGTTTAGAAGCAGCTAGCTCTATGGACGGATTCCTCGCTGGCCGTTTTGCTAGATTATGACTACTTCGTAGGAATAGCACTTGGGATCGGGGTGGTGGTGGGTGGCCCTGTACGAAACCAGACAAACCAGACTTCAAGCTTGCATGGAGTAAAGCCAAGGTTCCGAAGTGAAGACTGGACAACTGATACATCAGGTACAAGTTAAACAGCAAGATACCATCCCAGGGCTCATGCCGCAATTCATGGTGGCACTTGAATCGGCGCTTGTTATTAGGGAACTTGAAGGAATTGTCCAGTGTCATTTGATTGACTGTCACAGTTTGGGTATGTCTCTAATATGTAGCAGCTCATTCTTCGTATTAGACAGCATTGTAACATGGTGTCGAAGCTAAGCTGGTGCACCCCACGCTTACGGGGAGGGAGGAGAAGCCTGTTAAAGTACTTGTATTGATCTCAGTAATTTCAACTGGATATGGTAATGTCCCAATATAATTGCTGCAAAAAATAGGCACTATGAATACCGTGAATGCGGGCAGTCATGCTGGCGGCATCGAGATTGGTTTTGATGCTATTTAAACAATAATGGTAAACCGAGGTACCGTCCTATGGAGAGGGGTACACACACGCAGCTCACTTTCCAGAAAAGACGATACTTGGGGGTATTTAATGTGTTATGCAAGCCGTGCTCCAATGCGTTCTGACCTTCTTGATCAATGTTCTCTAAGCTCCTGGGAGGTCATAGCTCGGCGGATTCCTCTTCCATTGCTCCAGATGATATGCCACTGATTGAGGGACCTTGTACTCCGTATGCGAATACACCGTGACCCAAGTTCAAGCAAATCCCAGGCCCTTAGTACATAGACTGCTCCGTCCATGAATAGCACTTGAAGTTCTCCACTTCGAGGTTGCTACGTCCACCCCCAACCATCTTTCTCCATTCTCACTTGAAGAGGATTATACACTGTACAAGTACACTTACAGTACGGATTGGATCTCCATGATTTTTGAGCCTGCGATTGGTAGATTCATTTAGACCAAGGAAGTGACTTTGTTTGAGAACTGACGACGAAAGTTGTGTAAGTACCCACAGTGTCATTGATGTCAAAACAACTGGAAGGTGGGAGAGCTGGGTCTAGAACCAAGCTCATTGGGTTTTGATTCTGATGGGGAGGAGAAAAAAAAAAAAAAAAAAAAAAAAAAAAAAAAAGAAAAGAAAAAAAGAAAAAAAAAGAGTTGGCCCAGTAGCCACCATGCTTGGTTTCTAATTTACTTCGTAAAGCTGTGCAATAATACTGAACGTCCATGGAATTTTTTTCTTCTCTTTCCCCTGACAATGGTGTAGTGTGAGTTGACGTGACGTACGATGGAGCAATCGACCTCAAGCTTGGCGATCCCTTGTCTGGGAGCATCTTACATCCCTACTTGACTGGTCGAAGGTGATGATGAAAGATCCCAACTCGGAAAGCCAGTATTTGCAGGTAATACACCTAGCCTTGGCATTGTAATCGGTGGACAAAGACGTCCTAAAACCTGGCAGAATCCCGCAGGTGCACTCGTCAATCAATCAATGTCTTGAAGACCAGCAAGAACCAGAAAAAAACAAAATGAAGAGAGAGGAAACTCCCGTAGAGTGCGGAGTGGAGGAACAGCTCCGAAGCCATGGGTGCGAAAAAACACCAATCGATGATGGATGATTTGGCTGAAGCTTTCTCGCAGGTAATACAAGTACACAGAGATAGCTGAGCTCAAATCTAACCGAGCTAATCCGCACCATCAAGCAACTCTCAAAAAAATTGCATTCTCGCTTTTCGGCGAGCAGCCATCTCAAGCTCGGCTGTAACAGAAAATTCGGTGCCGGGAAATGTCGTGCACACGGCGGATCTAAGGATAGTACCTCGTACTAGCTCATGCTGATGTTCCATTCTCTGCCTATCATGTGGCGCCGTGGTACCATTTGTAGCGCCAAGGTCCAGGACGTGAGAATTGCTATTACTACGTCAGGGCGAGGTATTAATGGCCAGGCTCTGGCAAGGAAGGTGCAGTGAATTTTCATCGCTCTCCACTCCCGCGTACGAAGTAGTGTAAGTATGTACTTAGTGTAAACACTACGTCAGTAGCGTCAAGGGTGTAACTGTATGAGGCAGGGAAGGATAAGTTCGAACGACGGTGGTGAGGGGCAGAATTCGTCCAATGGTCCCCACATTGTGCACTCGGGTCAGCCCAGCTCGCTCGATAAGAGCTTCGAACTGAACTGATAACGATTGAACCAGCTCATCTGGTTCTTGTCACGGCCAAACAAGCTACAACGGAGCTCTGAAACTCTTCAATTATAGCTTCCCAAGCTTCTCTCCAGCTTATTACAGCTTCACACCCATTTTGGTAACCATCTCCTGCCGAGCAGAAGTCGTCTCACGTGGTCCCAAAGTTAAGCCCTTGCAACGGTGCAGGAGCTAGCCGGGTGAGCGTTGCACAGTCCACGAACTGTACGGAGTACACATGTCATGTGCGGGGTACGGGAGGTATTATTCCACTCAATGCACGCCCGGATACAAGGGTACCGGCAACAGCGCCACCGCCAGCCACCAAAAGCTCCCATTCCTTTCTAGGTACCTATTGTGTGAAGGGCTTCGCTCGAGGTACACCTTCCTCCACAGTATCAGCATCTACCGAGGAAACTATGGAGCTTACACCACAGAAGGCGGCGACTTAGACAACTTGGAGCTATCATGGGGGTGGCGCCAGTGGAAGAAAAGGAAGGAGGGAAGAAAAAGAAACAAAGAAAGAGTAGCGAAAGAAGGAAGGGAAAAACGAAAAAACTTAGCTCTGACTGGTCAGAGTCAGTCACCGAGCTAGTGATGAGCGCTTCCCAGTAATTATCGGCTCTTCTAGGAATGATTCGCAGCAAGGTCCTTTTTCACGTGCAGGTTTGGCTGTCTCAGAATGAAAATGGGTCGACCCTGTTCTCAAGCTGGGGGGGCGTTTGGGTTTACGGACTCGTCAGACATTGGTTGCGCGATTGCCGAATTAAATGTGTAAGTCCGTCCTCCAAAGGCTTGATGGGTGGTGTCCAGCCCCCTGAATTAACTGGAGAGCCCAGCCAGAGAAATCGTCCTACATCTTGAGCCCAGAGTACGGAGGAACGCCTCCATGATCCTCTTTTGTTAGTAGATTACGAAGTACGAGGTAGAGCTTGGCCACTCTTGGGGGGTGCGGCAACTTCATTTCTCGAAAAGGGCGTGGAGACCACATGATGTCCACGAGGGCAACTAAGGAAGAAAAAAAATCAAAGAAAAAAAAATTCTATGTTCGTTCACCGAGCCCGAAATGGGGCCTACTCGAAGACCAAGGCGGTGTAGCATGGTTTTTAGTACCTCGGTCCCAACAAATTGCATCATAACCAAGGCATCAATCTGTCGGTGTGAAGGAGATTAGCTCAAAAAGCAAAGAAACGCAGCCCTATACGACGATGACAGCATCAATGCGAACAGCCAGACCAGTCAGACCAGTCAGACCAGCCAGCAATCAGGAACAGGACCCAAAGACGGGTCTCATGCTCTGTCACATCCTGTACATATGTATGCATTCTGCGGTCCCCGTACTCGGTATGCAAAGCCATTTACGAACGGAGCCATTCCTTCGACACTTCAAGTAAGGGGCAAATCTCGGACAGTTGCACAGCCGGTACTTCGATCTGTCGGAATTAATATTCACACTACGAAGTACATGGATCAACGTGCTCGCACTTGTGAGCGACTAGTGTCGGAATTGGGCTTCTGGAACAAAATTGGATCAAGTGATGGCTTGGGAGGCGAACGGCGGGTGCAGGGCAGGGGGCTATTATTGTGGGGGATAAGCACCGATAAGATCGCGACGTGCTGTGGAAGAAATAAAGATCCAGAATCCCAGAGAAGGGCAGCACAACAGACGTTGCGAAATCTTGAAGCCAAGTGGACCATGAGAGTGCTAGGCAATAGGCCAGGCTGGTCAACTGCGCCTTACTGGCGGTCACACCTTTTGGAGTGTAGGTAGTACACCACTTCATCCAGCGGGAGCTCCAGTTGTGATGCAAAATGCCAATTCCTCCCAATTCAATAGGCCTAGGGAAACTCCTTCCCCACCGAAGACAAAGTGCTCTCGTCCATTTGATTGCCTCAACCCCCCCCCCCCCCCCAGGCCAGCATCCTCAGGCTGCTTCGGATGAGTCGAAGGAAATTACCCCTTATCGGCTTGAACTTGGTCAAGTGGCGAACTCCAATTGTTCCAACTTCTAGCTCGATCCATAGAGGCAAGCTAGCCACGCCTTGGTGTTGGAGCTCTTGCACTAACTAATTGCCGGTACCACAACGCTCAAGCTCGCTTCACCGAGTGGCCTTGGTGGCAAGGGTTTTAATGGAGCACCAGATGTTTTCAACACCTCCGAGAGGTGCCAGTGGTCCGTATACCGCCCACCTCCTGACCGCCTTCATCGAAGCCTAGAGCTAAATGCCACCTCCTTTCCCGAACTCCAAGCTGAGAAAATGGGGCAAATAAGGAGTGCGAAAAGAGGGTCTGGATCCGGTCCGAATTATATCCACCAGTTGGCCTCAATTCGGAGCCAAGACTGCCCAGGCAAAGAGCTATTGACACCTCGTACGAAGCAGAGCTGGTGTTAGAGGCTGATTTCAGAACGAGACAGCCTTCGCCAGAATCCTGCCACACGAGCTTCCGTTCTCAACTGTCGCCTTTTCCTAGCTAATCTATCTCTAGATCGCATAATGGATAAGATAATCTTTGCGTGGCCAGCTCGTAAGAACTTGCCCAAACATTGAAGCAGCCGGACAGCCATTGGCTGCAGGGGTGTCTCACTCCGATCTCAAACAACTTCTTGTCACAGACATCACCCGCACAGATCCTTTGACACCTTATTCCCCTCACCTCACATCTGTGTCGCCCTCGGCATCGAGATTCCAACTGCGGTTGATCATCTTGGGATGTCCGAGACTTTGTTTATTTCGTAGGGTATGGGTACAGAAATAGAATGTTTTTCAATGCCTTTCTTCCCCCTGTTCACTTCTTCCGATTCAAGATCCTGTGATTTAACTCTCCGAAGCCATTTCGTGCGTTAGCTTGGATGAGTTTAACCTTCGGTTACATTCTTCTTCGAATTAGAGTATATTACTTCGTGCTGGGCCCGGAGAATAAGTCTGTTTCAACCTCGTACTTCGTAGCTGTCTTTTGACCTCGAAGGCTCGGGGTCCGAAGGCCCCTTGGACACGCCAAGCTGCCCTATCTGCAGAAGGAAGCAAGAAATCCCGAGGCGCTCCAAGCTTCTGCACTTCCGCAGGGCAACCTGCAATACAAGCTGCCACGCTCAGTCGCGTCCAGATGCCTTCTACGGGAGAGACGGACTCAAAGGACATCCAATGGAATGACACGCTCGTTTTATCAAATGATCTCGTCGCCGAATAATAGATGATCTTCACTCCGCCTCTCTCGTCAATCCTGAACCTTGTCTCGAGCGCGGGTTATTCATTCCCGGTGCCATTTGTTCTTCTTTGCCCGACGGGAAAGTCTACCCTTTATTCGCCCCGTGGACATCTACGCGTTCATTATCCTGAACCGTTGATCTCTTTTTAAAGGCGTCGACCCTCCTCCCTTCCCATATGTTCGTTCGTCCTTGTCTCTCCGGGGATCAACTCCCGCCAAGGCACTTTCATCCCAGGGAAGATTTGGCTGGCCTGACACCAGTACCAGGGAACACTTATGAGTTTGGTTGATTGAGTTATTAGTGCTGGTTCCTTCCGCGGATAACAAATCCCTCATTGCATCGGCCTACGCCATGTCGTTGTCAGTAAAGCAGCTCAATGCCGATGCCTCTTTCCTCCTAACCTTCGAGGTCCGTGCCGACGCCCCCGCCTCGTCTCCGTACCACCGGCCGGAGCCGTTCACAGTGCTGACGGACCCTTGGATAACGGGCCCGTCGAAGATCTTCCACCCTATCCTCGCCCTGACGAACCACAAGACAGTAGCCTGTATTTCCAATTTACGGGACCTCCCAGAGCCGGACCTGGTCATCATCAGCCAACATAAGAGTGACCACTGCAACGAAGCTACGCTACGGCAGCTGCCGCCGAGGGGGAGGACGCGGATTCTGGCCGTTCCCGCTGCGGCGAGACTTATTAGGAGTTGGAACTATTTTGACAAGAACAAGGTCCTTACTATCCCTCGCTGGGATGAGTCGTCGTGGAAAGACACCGTAGTCCGGGTTCAGATACCCTCATTTATACCCGGAGGGGAGCCAGGCCAGGTGACTGTAACTTTTATCCAGCAAAAGAGGGATATCAGCGGGCTCCATGCAGCCATTGGCATCACTTACCGACCTCCTACAACCCGGCGTCCTTTACCTCCTTGGAGCGTCTTCACGCCGCCGGCAACGCCGAACAGCACACGGTTCCCCAGCCCAGCCGTCTACCCTCCCACAGCTCAAGCCCTCCTTCTGGCCCCTCCAACACCACCCTCGTCGCCGCATCCGGTCCGATCCATCCGCCCCACCCGGTCGACCAACTTCCACCGAGGGACAAACCCACACCCGATTCCGGCCCCGACCCCGACCCGACCACCAGCCCTCTCCGTCATCTTCTCACCCCATGGCATATCCTACCGTAGCCTCGAGCCCTACGTAAAGAACCACCTCATCCCAGAGTCCGCCCTCCCACTGACGGCTCTCCTCCACTGCTTCGACGCGGTGTCAAACCCCTGGTGGCTCGGCGGAAACATCAGCTCCGGTGTCCCCGCCGGCCAGGAGACGGCCCTGGCGCTCAACGCTCGAGCCTGGGTGAGCACCCACGACGGGGACAAGGACGTTAGCGGCCTTATGACGAAGATGCTCAGGGCGAGGAGGTATGCGCGCGAAGAGGTCCTCGCGGTCTTGGCTCCTCCAGGGAAGGGATCTGGTAGTCGAGATGAGAGGGAAACGGAAGTGTTGATGCTGGGAACGGGCGAGGAGATTATGCTCTCCCAAGAGGGATTAATCGGCGGCGGCATGAAACCTTGAAAACAAAGTGCGAACTAACTGATTTCTGACGAAACTTTGGATTTGGGAGGGATACTGATTTCTGATTTCTTTTCTCCTTCGGCTGACGGTATGGCGTATTTGGTTTTAATGGTTTAAATTGGTTCGCACTGCTGGATGGAATCTTTTGTTTGGGCCTACGGGTACGACTTATGGCACACTGAGGTTGAATATACCCATCACGATGGATCAGAGGGCGGTACTGGAGGGGGGCCAGGCGTCTCCAAGGGTTTGCAGGTCTTATTATCGCATATCAGATTGGGCATGAGAGCACGAGAGCACGAGAGGCTAGCCAGGAACATAGAAGTGCCGAGACGCATATCATGTCATAACAAAAGCCACTTCGTGCTAGTTCTTGGGAACAACTGTCCATCAGAGGTCTCTCTACCTTGCGATTTCGTGATCCACATCACTATCACTTCACGTCGGTATGTTATTAGAAAATAAGGGCTGTCAACGTTCTTCTATTGCTCATGCTAGGGTATCCGTTTGTCCTAGGACCAGGCCGCTGGCCTACATGAATGTTTGTAAAAGGTTCGTCAGAGATGTACTTCCTTCTATCCTCCCTGAGCCGTGCCTTTTGCTCCTGCTCATATGAATCTGAGAGAGTGTAATATATCCCATCAAAAAGGCAGGGGACCAAAAAAAAGAGGAGGAAAAGAGAGAGAAACGAGGAACAGAAATGTGAGCGGAAAAAAAAAAGAAGAAAAAGAAAGAGAAAAAAAAATGCAAAAAGCCACTCCTGTTGGCCGACACACCACGTAGACCCGAATAAACCACAGAAACGCGCGCCGGATTTTCACTTAATCTGCTTCAAGATCTCGCTCAAGAAGTCCTCGAAGCTCAAAGTAATATAACCGTCCCGATCATCATCATACTTCTTGAACACGTCCGTCATCCTCTTCAAAGAGATGCATGCTTGAACAAATAGGTCAAAGCTCATGACCCCCTCGCCACGCTTATCATATGTCCTGAAGAGCAACTCGACGAAGCCGGGTGTAAGACGGTATCGGAAGGCGATGAGGGCATTCGTGAACTCGGGAAGAGAGATGTTTCCGGAACGGTCGACATCGAAGCGGTCGAAGAGGGTGCGCCAGGAGGCGAGGAATGACCAGAGACCGCAGAACTCTTCAAATCCAATTGTACCGGAGCGATCAGAGTCGAACATGCAAATCATCATTCGAACGGTCTGCGGGTCGAAAGAAGTCCAATCTCCGTTGACAAGGGCTGCGCTAAGCTCGGCCTCGGAAAGCTGACCGGTGCCTAGAAAATACGAGAGTACGTCAGCTTCCTGCAAGGAGAACGCACCATGGCGCAAAATATTGCGAATACGTCCTATAAGAAACACATTGAACAACGCACCATCCTTGTCAACGGCACGAAACAGTGGTAAGAGCTTCGGGTCGCCTGCGCCAGAGATAGGGGCATCTGGTGAAGGAGGCGGCCTGTTGTCTGTGGGTGGCCGGCCATGATGGGCCGGTCGCGGTCCTCCCGCGGCCGGCGGGGGAGAAGTCGCGCCGTAGTTGTGAGGATGAGTGGGACTTAGCCTATGATGGGCTCCTTCGCGTGAGTCGTGGCGACGATGAGAGCTTTGGCTCCCTGAAGGGCGTAGGTCCTGGCGGGGTAGTGGCGGGGCAGGTTTACTCTCATACCCATTGTACTTGGAAGAACCACCACCGGATTTCTGCGAAACCTCGAGGTTAGATTCGTCGCATTGGATATAATGAAGAGGCCAGGAAGTTGGTTAGGTAGACGATTCTTACGTTCTCAGGCTCTGCGAACCTAGCTCGGCATGAAGGTCAGTAGCTGTCCTTGGCTTTAGATCGCGGAGGCGGGTTGGGGAAAGGGAGAGAGGGAGGACACACCTTGGAAGCTCATCTGGGTTGTAGGATCTGTTGTACGCCATGATGTATATGGATTATCGACGTCGCGAGATTTAAGCTACGTTATTCTTCGAGCTTGTCAGAAATGGACACGATGGATGGGCTCCAGGAGACTTTGATTATATATCGGTCGTCTTCTGCATGAGGCAACTGGGCTAAGGCGAGGATAATCGGCACCAGATCACCGTGGCGCAATGAAATTGAGGCCGGGAAGGCTCCAAGGGTGGGGTCAGCAGCACGAGCGAAGCCCCAAATATGATAACCGCCAAGGCTCGGGTTGCAAGGCGATCGCAGTGGAAGAATGGGTCAGGGCTGCGATGGTGGATTCTGGGTTTGGGGTTTTTTCTCTTTCTTCGTTGCTAAGGATTGTGGAGTTGTCGATGGTTGTGACTTTGACTATTTGACGTGACTGCAAGTACGCCCTGGCAAGATTGAGAATGTAACTTCGTATGTAACATAAGTACAAGTGTGATTAGATGGGAGCACGAAAGTATCAGGATTGATTTGATCAATGTGAGTACGTGTGTACATCGTGGTTGTGGACGCTTGGAGGGGCTCAGCCAAGAGGAGCTGATGTAATGGCTGCGTGCGGGACTCGGTTTCATTGTTCCAGCTCAAGGGCAAGCACAATTGAAGTTGCAGGGGCTTGGTTCGGGGAGAAGACTTGGCTCTGGAGAAGGAGGGGAAACAGTGGAAGGATCAACAACCTAGTGTTTTGCAGGACACAGGGTGTCTCAGATCATACCATTGGGATTAGCGAAGCATGCCGCATGCAAACTATTAGTCTCATCAATCAGTGCGTTCGTTTAGCCGCTGTTACCCCTGTTTGTATCTTGCAACCAGCCATTATTGCGCCTCATCTCCTGCAACTCACTGTCAAGACGCCAAGTACGAAACACTGCTGCCAGGCGAATGGTGACACTTCACAGATTCTAAAGGGGTCGGAGAGAAAAACGGGCAAAGATAATAGCATAAGTATTTCGTAGTCAGATTTGGCTAGTGTACATTGCAGAAGATGTATGACAGGCCTTATCGTTTGTGAGGGCATCTGATGGACCATTCAAATTTGAGCGAGCGCGAATAACATCTAGGAGAGTCCAAGGCAACAGCGCCCTCCTTTTCCACCTCGTCGACCCTCCTTGCCATGTCATCTTGTCCCGGCACTGGCTTGGTTTCCATATACCCCCATAATGCCTCCATGCTCTAGTCCGACATGTTTGCATCTTCGTCGTCGTCCTGCGTCGTTGGGGAACACCATAGACTTCAATGTTCGCTCCTCTGAAACACACGCAGGACAGGCTAAGGACCTTACCTCGGTGCTTCTAGAGTGGTTGAGCTCCTGAATCCGAAAGCGTCAATGATCCGTTGCGACGCCTTGGGTCACAATTCAGATCTCCTAGAGTACAGTATTCTTGTAAGATAGAAAACAAGAAAACACCGGCGTGCTCAAGAGCTGTAAACTGTATCTTGTTTGCGGAATATACCCCAGGCAAAGAAGATTCTACGAAGTAACTGAGTGATGAATTTGATATCTCCCTTGATATTGCTCGGCTCTTTCCGAACTCCACCACATCCCTGGATTGTCTTGGCAGGTACGGCACACACACCGTTACCAGAGTGTTGGAAAATTAGTGATCACCTCCTACTAAGATCTTGGACAAGTGAAGTCGTGATAATATGGACCAGATTAAATAGAGCTGAGATATTAGCGGACTCACCTCGAAGGAACTGTTTCTTGCCCAGGGCCAGAGTCCTAACAGCATCTCAGCAAAGCATCGTGAATAGGGTTTATGATGAAGAGTCGTCAAACTCCCAACTGCGAGATGGATCAGTGCAAATCACGCCATCTTAAACATACTGATTAACCACACACTAAATCTCATAAGTTGTAATCAATCTTAGACGTTCTTGACTCAAGGAATGGGCAGTGAGAATATTGACATAGTGAAGAAGGTATAACCAAGTAGACGGTGAGATTCATATAGTAGGACTACCATCGAGGCTTTTGGCCGTGACTGTTGGACTGGCCCAATACCTTCTCTGGTCTGCTGATTGTGGCAGTTTCGATACTTCTGTCATTTGGTGCCATTTGAGTCACGCAGAAGCATAAAACACATAATATTAGGCTCTTGAATGCCCCCCAAGGTAGAGGTTGAAGTCAGCCCTATCGCGACCATATATTCAAATTGATCAGTGTTGTTCACAGAGGCTCAACTGAGACACCACCGCATCAGTAAAACTGTGGGAATCCAACCTGTGGACTCGTTTAAAGATTCAATCATCTCAGCCAGGCTCCTGAAATCCAAGAATTCAGACAGGAGGCTAGGTAAGGAGGATACTGTCGTCTCCGGATTAACAGCTTGCCAGTTTGATGCAAGAACAGATCTTCCTGCAGGCGTTTTTCTACTTCATAGGTTTAGGTTTTATTTTGCGCTACTTCCCTCTCCAGCACAAAAATGCGGAAGACCAAATATAGATATATATATATATATATGCATGAAGAAGTTTTACTGGATATATCGGCCTATTGATAAATTAGTTCGTCTGTTGATTTTTGAGGAGCACTTGAGGTGCTGTCGTTTCTCCCGTTCCGGGGCCAGGACGTCGGAAGAAACGGAGGCGTCGGGGTAATATCGAGGAGAGTTAACGTTGATGGCCTGGCCTTGGGCGGCGCCCAAGAGTTAACCAAATCGCTGGATCAATGTTAGATCTCTGCGGGTTACCGTCATTGAAGCCCGGTCGTTTGTCATACAAAGCACGTAATTGCATTTGCCCGCTCCGAGCCCACTTTCTCACTTATTGCCGCTAGTTTCCCCAACCACTCGACCAACACGGGAATACCCAATGCCCAATGCCTGGTGATCCTCCGCTCTTTCTTGTTAGCTTTGCGCGGGCATAGAAACCATTGCTCGGATTGATAGTGCTTTTGCGCCAACTGAGCCATCACTTATTTATCCAGACCTAGCCGCTTATCGTCCTGTTGCTCATGGACTCGTTAACCACGGATGGTGCAGAGTTTTGGCTCTTCGGTTATGGGTATGTCCAATGTCACAGCGGGTGTGGTTCCTTCCATCCTTAGAATCTCCGTGCCGTCCGTCCCCTTCATTGTTCCTTCCCTGCCTCTTCACTGCCCCCTTCCCCGCTCTTCCCGAGCCTCGCGCTTGCCTACGTTCCCTGCATCTCAAACAGCAAGTGCATCGAAGTATTGAGCTCTCAACATTGGATCTTGCAGGTCCTAGCTTCTGGCTCGATATGAGTGAGAATGGAAGGAGCGACTCTAGCACGACACAGACAACAATGACCTGAACGCCACGGTGAACCATGTGCAGACCCTTACACGCTATGCGCTATGCGGGGATCATTGGGCTTCTCCCTCCATGGCTTTCGTCTTCTCCGTCGACGCTGCGCTTTTTCATCTCTGACAGTCTTTTCTTCGCCACCACTTTAGGAGCTTGATATGGAAGCCCCCTCCGCACTTCGGTAGCTTTACCTTTACCCCATCCCCATGTTCCACGCCAAAGACATTAGAGAACCTCCGGAAATTCCTGACTTGGGTTTATTTCAAAATACAGATCGGAGAGTTCCCGGCTGGGTGACCGGTTATGTCCGGAGATTCTGGCAGGTACGTTCGCCTTATCTATGGAGACAGGCTGAGAGCAAAGATCGTGCCTTAATGAATTTCGCATGTTTGCGTATACTAATCCCTAGCATTAGGCGAGGTAAATACACTCAGAGGGCTCATGATTGGGCGGCCTCACCCCTTTTTGAAGGCTCCCGACGTTTTGGCCATGACTCGAGACAGACTAACTATAGGGAATGTTAACAGTCAAGACCACCGTGGTACACCTGAAGCGCCTGGAAGAGTTGTTACTTTAATCGAGCGCTCGTACTGGCAAAACCTGACCGACCATCACCAGTCTGCTCCCGAGAGGGTTTGGGGTGTTGCTTACCGAATAGAGCGTGAGAAAGTTGCCGAGGTAAAGGATTATCTTGATATCCGCGAAATCAACGGATACTCTATACAATATGCTTCCTTTTATCCCGCCAAGGGCGAAACCACTATCCGGACGCTTGTCTACATCGGAACCCCGGACAATGACCAGTTTACCGGTGTTCAGGAGCCACAGGCACTCTCAGAACACATCTCCCGAAGTCACGGTCCATCGGGGCCCAACATCGACTATCTTTTCAGTCTAGAGGCTGCATTGCATGCGCTGGGCCCCGAGGCTGGCGATGAGCACGTCTCCGACCTCTCAAGTCGAGCGAGGGCTATTTTGGGGCATACCAAAGAGCCGGCGAGCAACATTGCCATCGCGCTCGAGGCAGGGACGGCCATCTCCGGCGAACATGAACACTTCAAACAAGAGCACAGTATCGAGGAGTTAGAAGAAGCCGAGAAGGACTCCTAAGAAATATCGATATGTTGCGTCGATAATAGCCGACCGCATCGTGTTGAATCAGACAGTTGAGGACAGCGTTGAGAAGATAACGACTTACCGACTTACCCTGAGCAATGATCATGGCATTGGTGATGTCTGCAAATAGCCCCCTTCATGAAAGAGCTAGGAAGCAAGTCAGTCGATAGGAACTACCTGGTCTTACTTTTCCTGGGGGTGTAACAGTCCGTTCCCCCATCCATGGCGCCTATTGTTGCCTGCCGTTTTGTTCTGCCATAGCCATATAGCCTAGACGAACACCCATAACACCCGCTTCTTACCTTTCGCCGACTAGTCATTCCTTTGAGACCCCTACCTCACTACGCTTCCTTCCACCCTTTCCAGGGGTAATGGCCTCCGCCGCAAACATCCGAACGCACTGAATGACGATACTTGACAGGCTATGGATCAGGTGCGCCGGCCGATTTGCTTATAAGGGACAAAAATGTGAGCCAGGTCTGAGAAAAAGAACGAAATGGACGAAATGGATGGGATATCCTAAACAAAATGCGTAGGTTCAATGCAGACATAAAACATTGACTTTCGAGCAAGCATAAACAACCAAAAAACATGCAACAAGACCAAGTCCCCGTTCCTCCCCATCAAAAAGACAGAATACAAGCATTCGTAACTAAGCGGCCGTATCAAACAATCTCGCCCTCCCCCTTCCCTTTTTTCTCCCATCATTTTCTTTCGCCCGACGCTTATATGCCCGAGAGCAACTTTGATCCATTTTAACCCATTTTTTTCTTCCCAGTTCCCAACCTCCATCTAGTTGACCCAAGAAGACCGTACATATGCTGACCCAAGGTATTTTCGTTGGCAAATACTTCTCACTGATTGCTTGATCGTACAAGCGAACACGAAACGGTAGGCTCGGATAGGATACGATATGTTCTGTTGGCGACTGCTGAATCAATGACTCAGAGCTCTTATAGCACCGAACTCGTGGATCTCGGTTCTCGACAAGGCGACAAAGAAAACTCCCGCAGGATTCGACGGCATTCTGGTGGAGTTTAGTAGCCGCCGCGACCCCCGCCGCCATTTCCCCCTTGCGACATTTGATGCGGCGGCGGCTGGTTAGGGTCGGGATAGACGTATTGAGGCGGGTACCCTAGCCACCATCAGCAACGCGCTTGAAGTAATGAGTCGGGAATGGCCAAACGAGGAAACCTACCCTGGGGTACACCATATGGCTGCTGAGGGTATCCCCGGCCATACACCTGAGGTGGCATGCTCATTCCTGGCATTGGATACCCTTGGGGAGCACCATACGGCATTGGGGGAGCGCCGTACCCTCCTCCTCCACGACCCATATACGGTGGAGCGGCGCCTCGGCCGACGTTCGCTCTCGGGCCATTGTCAGAAGCCTTATCAACGCGGATCGTTCGTCCATCAAAACTAAATGTTACAATAAGTTAGGCCGCCGTTTCCCCCCCACAAAAGGCTTTCAAAACTAGGAAAGGGCAATCAAAAGAATGACCGCAATGAGGTATCCGTACTCAACATTGTTCATCGCCGCAATAGCTTTCTGAGCGTCCGCTTCTTGTGTGTATCGAACGAATCCAAAGCCTCGGCTGCGGCCAGTGTCCCTATCCTTAACAACCACCTTTTCGCACACATGACACACGCCGCCAAACGTTAGACTTATTCTCACTCGCTCTCGGGATTCAAAGGAAAAAGAAGAAAGCTCCCTGGGGTCGTTCATGTCCAGTACCGGAACCAGTTCATCTCTGGATGGAGCAAGGCTGTGATGAGACTTACAGCTTCCTCGACGGGCCCAAACTCTTCAAACTTCTGACGCAGAGTAGCCTCCTCGGTGTGCCAAGCTAGGCCTCTGTACAAATCGATTCATCAGGCACTAGGTTCAGCTAGATTCGAACGGCCAACTTCTAGATTCGGAGCTTACCCGATGAATAACTTCGACATGTTCGGGCGCTATTCCTGTTCTGCGATTCGGTCAGGATAGTTTTCACCACAGTTTTCTCTGTCATATGTTCTGCGGACATCCAAAATGGACCCCCAAGCCCTTACTAAAGAACAACAGGCAGATTTCATGGAAGAGCGTGGAAGTGCCGCAGTCTCAGTCTCCTTCTTAGACAGGGTTGCTACCGAATTTTGAAGGGGGGCCACGGAACGAAAGAGGGCGAAATAGAGGCCGCCGGTAAGGCAAATAGGCAAGCGGGCGGGGATAGCTTTGATGGGACATCGCGATATTCGCTCAAGAGAGAGGGTCTGTCACCGACCTTGTTTTCTTCCTCGATTTACCGGCGTGAAAGTATGGAGACTAGTAGACGTCGCCCATGTGCTGAAAATTTGGAATCCGGGATGAAGATGGATTGAATCCGAGCTCTCAGAAGGAGTTCCCTTTGCCTACGAAAGGACGCTTTAAGAAGATCAGAGGTTGGTAAGTCTTGATGACTGAAATGGGGGGCGGAGCGCTGTTGGAGAATGCCTGATAACGCTAAAGTCGGGAGAAGGCTGGCCAATTTTGAACCTGATCAGCGGCGGGATAAATAGACCAACGGGCAAAGAAGGCGGCGGGATCCGTCTTCTAGGCAAGATATGTGGCTAAGATGCAGGGGATATGAGAGTGAAGGTGCGTTGGCACAGTGGCTGCAAGTAAGAGTGGTGGGAGATAATAGAGTACTTGTAAGATGAGTACGGTGAGCTTGAGGGGTGGATAGTTTGGAGTAACACCTGGCCTTAAAGAATGAGGAAAACAGCTTTCGGGAGAAAGGGAAGGTCAATCAAGGAGCAGGGGTTGAATCTGTTGTAGTCTTCTCGTGAGCCTACTGGCTGGCTTGGGAGATGGGGATTGAGGAAGAGAGGGGTGAATAGGTTGATTGAATTAGGCGAAGAACCGACGACAACTCAACCTCCTCCATCCATTTCTCGCAACCCTATCTGGGGTAGAGACGGAATGCGACTGTTTCGCAGCTTGACTACGGCTAACGACCTGGACGACCGTGGGCGATCGACGGGGCAGCCGCAAGCCCAATTCGGCTCATGGCAGGGTACATGATGCCCATCAATGTTTCGACCAGCATGAGCGTGGCAGGCATGGTATGCTCCCCTTTCCAAACAAGCATCAAACAGGCGGCGAAAGCGAAAGGCGACGAAGGGAGTCGAGTCAGAGAAGTCTGCTAGCGACATTTACTACATACGACCCTACGACATCAATCTTTTCTCTTTTGCAATACGGTGTGTGCGCCAGGTAACTTACACGCCCCTTACCCCTCCCCCTCACACATCCTCCCACATCCCTACCACCCCCTTTGCCGCACCCCGGCAGAAGACCCTCTCCTCTATTCCTATTCGGGGCAGTCTGCGTGAGATGCACTGAATGAGAGGATATCAATTGTTTTGAGCAGGGTGGTAGGACTGACCCTTCTCAACCTATTAGACATACCATCTCGAGATGAGGGGGATGGCCAAGTAAGGTAGATCACACCTTTCGTCACCTTACAGTGCTATGCATCTTCGAAAGCCATGAGATAATACCTTGACAGTTACAGATTTTCAAGCCCGACCATGGATGTAAGTACGATGTACGAAGATGGGGGGAAGAGAGAGAGAGAGAGTGTGTGTGTGTGTGTGTTTGCGTGTTTGCGTGCGTGCATGTCCGCCAACATGCTTTGTTTTTGCGTAACGCATTAGAAGAGGCAAGAGAACTCCGATACCAACGAACCGAGACGGCTGCTACCTTGGGAGGAACGTGTTCTACGTCGCAATAACACATCATTGAAGTTCCAATGGAATGATGGAATGTTCCGAGATCTTTGGGCTAATTTCACTAGATCTAGCAGGGATAGGTGCATCGATGCTCGGCCAAAAATCAGCCTCGGGATATTCCTGCAATTTCTTCGAATCCGCACCCGCAGGCAGAATGACGAGTCGTCCCCAGGGCCGGGCAGGGAGCTGGGAAGAACTGGTCACATTTCAAGGAGGACAAAAATGGAACAGAATCGGATAATACCACAGTTACGGGTTCCTACCCGTCAGGCTCTACCGACGGTGTTTCTCCTGACGGCGCTACTCAATCATTCTCAGATATCAATTGATCTATTCTACAACGCGAGCCTAGTGCATGTCAGAGAAGATTTCTTTCATCAACTGTTTGGGTTTGCCCCATGGGCTTTTTCCGGCATTACAGATTGGGCAGGGCCAAACTCATGCTTGAGGACTATCCCGCTCGTCTAACCTTGCCAGTCACTTCAGATTGTCCAGGGCCTGGTTCACGGCAATACCCCTGCTCGCCTGTCGTTCTGTTGCTTTTTGCCAAGAAGTGCAGGGTATTTGCCTTTGGACCAAACGAGGTACAAAGTACGAAGTACACTACTCAGTAATATCAAAGCGAGCACTCAGGCAAACATATCAAGCGGTCAGTTTCGTCAACCCCAGGCTAATCCCAGAATTCCGCTTCCTAGGGTATATTTTTCGCGTCGTCACCAAAACGCAATCTTTAATATGGCCAGATTCGGTCAGGGCCCCTGCCCGGCGGCCCACTCTAAGAAATGTGAGGGGGGTCTCCACTCACCAAAGGGCAAGCAGTCTGTTACAGACCTGTCAGATGCGTACGAGGTGGGTGCAGGCACTGCGGGGACACATTTTGGGCCTTTCTTTTTTGGGGTGTTGGAGTTGAGGTAGTACAAGGTTGGGGCGATCTGCCAGAGCGGCTCGACACGATACAATCAGATAGCCCCGTCAGTCACCGTCGTTGATACCTATGATTTAGTCGTGGAGCACACCCTACTTCGTGAGTGTGGTGGAGGCCTAAACCCGTTGCCGATACGGTACGGACAAGAATTGGGTGATGTGCTGCACATTTCTGCAACCCCGGCTCCTTCGCGGGCTATTCTTCCCAACCGCTTCCGCTTCCGCCCTCATCGCCGCTGCCATGCGACCACAGCGTTGCGATACACGGTTGACCAACTTGGGGATTACCAGGCTTAATTCTGCAATGGTCTGGGTGTGGAGGTGTCGGCAAACAACAATGGCGAATTGGATGCATCTTCCACCCTCCCCTCCATTTTCCAACCATCATCCGGCATATTGGGGGAGACCTGCAAGTACATACAAGGCAAGGCCGTCGGCCAGGGGTGGGCAGCTCACTGGAGATCGCACAGGCATACGAAACTATCCTGGAGCAGGGAGCCTTTGTCCTCTCCTTTCGCTCGTCGCCAGTGGGTGAAACGGGGAGCCAGGCAACGCGTGAAATGCCCAATTATGGCGTGCAGATTGAAGGAAAAGCGAGGTGGCGCCGATGAGGGAGGATGGAATTGTTCAGGATCAAATCCACCCTTTCCATGGAAAAAAGGGAAAAAAAAAGTTGCCCAGGCTTGGGCCGACCCCGTAGCACTGTGTATGCATCGACAGGGCAGAACCAAATTCCTGGGAACCATCAACGGCAGAAAATTGGCCTCCATCTGTCTATCGTGCGCGCACATGTGGCTTGATGGTGCTTGGGCGCGTCTGGCCGGCCCCCTTCTGAAAGCTGCCATAATTTGAAGAGCCACTCGGGTTTCTTTCCCTCTCCGCTGTCCAGTGCGTTGTCGTCCGAGAGCTCTCCTCTCGGATAGGGCGAGCCCGTTCCACAATGTTCAGGGAGCAGTAGAGGCTTTTTCTGACAACCCTAATCTGACCGAGCAACCAAAACTAGAAACAGCCCAGACAAGAAAGCACACGGATGTCCTCGGCGGATGTGCGATTCCTACGAAGTAGGAAATCCATCAATCTTGTAAAAGCTTTGTCAGCCCTCGAGGCAAGGTTACTTCGCAGCGATGAAAGGTATTTCAGATGAGCAGAAGATGGGACATGATGAATTTCGATACGCCATGTGTTCCGTAACATTGGTGGGAATGGCTTGGCGTTTTGTTAACACGAGTGACATGAGAAGGTGGTCGGGAGGATCAGCACTGATCTTCTCTTTTTTCCCTTCTTCCCTTTCCTTCTATCCCGGCTTGGCTCCAGTGTTGCCAGTTCCGACTGGACCGGGGGAAAACGAAAGAAGAAGAAAGGGAAAGGAGAGGCATTAAGCTGTAAGGGAGGCGGCAAGTTGCGGTCTGGACCCCAACTTTCCATATCACACTATTCCACGAATCCCCGTACTGGCAAGCGCCCCATTTCCTGCACCTCACACTCTGTTACATGTACCCCCTTAGGGCTCAAGCTCTTTCTGTCAGTGGACGAACTGGGGCCCTTGGGGTGGGTCTGTGGAGTTTCCGCATGGCAGTTCACGGGAATCTTGGTCGAGGAAACTAAACCAATTTGGCAGAAGTCGCGAAATCTGGGGATGCTTCTAAAACAGGAAAATTGATAGTGGCATGCGGTTCTGCTTGGTTATGGACAGACGGGAATGATGGTGGTAATTCCACACTGCCTGGCTGCCAGCCCACCCTGAGCAAGTCCCACCGCCCACTATTCAAACCAGGAGAGTGAGAAACCGCTGCCTGGCTTGACAAATTTCGGTCCCACAATGCGCGCCGGGTGTAGGCGTTCGAAACATTCCTGACATCCGCAGTCCATGGTTCAGAACAAAATAACCGTCAATGGTATCGTTATCATACTGCTTAATGACACGTCCTGCAGCTTGATGAATAAAGAGGGGACGCGAGTATCAAATCAAGATGGTGGCCTCTGTTCCACCCCCAGTCAAGAGCCCCTCCCCTCCTTCTCCTCTCCCCACTCACTGAGACAAGAGAGGGAATACGCGAACCAAAAGGCCCCGTGCTGGACGAGCAAGCACCGGGAGTACCGCCGAATCACATTCGCCTAAGGGGGCCGGTCTCTGGGGGGCATTTATCTATGCCCTGGGCGATCGACCCTCACCGAGTCTCCGTAACGGCTCGAGCGAAGGACTGAAAACATGGGTGCCGAGTCCCACCAAGCCGGGAATATCCAGCGTTTTTTTCCTCTCCCTTTTGCAAAACGAAACCAACGTGATAGCCGGTATCGCATCATTATTCCAGTTATTAGTATTTTCGAGTGTTTGCACCGCATTCCTTCGAGTATCTCGGTACATGTGAGGTGTCACAAAAATTGCGAAATGCCGGGTTCTTCATGCAGGAAACACATAATTTCAGCGAGCACACTGCATAGTTCCAGATGGACAAGTCTTTGAGTGTGTCTTGTCACAGGCCAATTTAGCGATGCTTGGAAACCGGGAACTGGAGCCAGGCGAGGAGGACTGTGTGTCTCGTCCGCTTCACTTGTACTTCATAGACGGCGGGATGGGGGCTGGCCGGGATATGGATTCGAATTGATACGTTATCGGCCCCTCGAGAGAAAGCGACCAAGCAATCGCCGAGCAGATATGGCTACTCCTCGACCCTGCGGTTGGACCCTGCATACGGCTCTTGACGTCGCTTTTTGTTTCTTTGAAATGGGCCCATATTGTAACCAAGATCGTTTGGTATCTGTCGCTCCTCCCCAGATCACATCGGCTGTGGTCCTTCAGATGCATTAGGTACAATTATACCGAAACATCTTCACGTGCCCTGACCATCTTGGACCCGGGCCGAGAAGTAGACGGCGGAAGGAGGAAGGCAGGAAGGCAGGAAGGCGGGAAGGCACGGGTCCGCCAGCATTGCTGCTTCCCGTCAATAGCCGGCACTCCATTTGGGAGTCGCGATGCACGAGGACAGAAGACGATAGCCGCATGCGGTAGGCGTGATGTTGGCAAGGTAGGCCTCGACTTAGATAGCTGTTGTAAGTCATTGATCATGTCTCTTTTTCCCGAGTTGGACAGCCTCTGCTGCATCTCAAGATACACCCTTGCTGTTGGAAATATCAATCTTCGTTTTTCGTCCATGCCGTTCCCGCCGTATAACCCCATCAACTCCGTTGTCAGCTTTGCCAGCTTTACCACCGCATGCCCGTGCTGTCCCCCGAGGCGGTAGGGGCATCATGGGTCATCGTCCCCGGGCCGACAGGCAAAAGAGAGACGAATTGCATCGAGGAACACATTCTAGGCAATTATTCGATGGCCATCTCAGAGAACCCGGCGTAACCTCCAGCGCTGGGACCAAGATTGCACCCCAGAATCCTCCTGGCAATGACTTTGTTCAGAACTGGCTTGTTCAGACTCAAAGGCGGCCTGACTGGGAATCCGTTGCAAAGGTCCAACCGGGAGAGAAACTACCCTGGCGACCACATAACCTCGGTGGTGTTGATCTCCACATGCCTCCCCCACCGGCCCCGGGTCTCATCAAGCGTCGCCGTCCCATGTCCTTTGACAGCTCCTTCATCCCAGAGAATCACAAGAGACACCAGACACATAAGATAGCCCCAGATCTCCCGTCTGCATTTGCACCGTCGCAAAATGGCGACGCCGACCCCGACGTGAATGGAGGTTTGCTAAATAGGCCTTTGGGGTCGGTCGGTTCTTCTCCGCATCCCAAACAGTCCTTCGAGAGACAGGCTCGACGCAAGACAAGAGAAGACCGGTACGAGATTAGAAAGAATAAAAGAGGGAAAAAGAACTCGGATGGGACAGACAAAGCAGAAAAGTCACGATGTGCAAAACGAACCAAGCGTTCGGACAAGAAGACTCTCGTTTCGAGCCGCGAGGTAATGTCTGCCTTCACCTCGGACGCCATCCTTACCCACGACCGCTTGACAGTATGAAAGAAGAAGGAAATCGAAAGCCCGTTTAAAGAAGGCTAATTGTGCTGCGATAGGTCAAACCGATGCTTGCTATGGGGTTGTACGGGAATGCTCGTGCCGCTGCCCCCAATCACTGTAAGTCTACATACTTCCGTCTACAAAGCTCGACTAACACGACCGAGTATCCGACCTTGCGTACAACGGCATGAATTTTCTAGAGCTCGCCAAATCCAAAGAGGATTATACGAAGTCGGCGGCAGGGGTATTTCACCGAAAAGACCGTTCCCGTTCGGAAGATGGGAGGGATGACCTGTCCGAGGTCTTGTCAAACGATTCACGAGCTAGGGTAGGGGCGGACACTAGCCAACTTGGGGAGTATGTATATGAAGATCATGGAAACTCCGACCAAAATTTTCCTGAAGGCAGCGAATGCACAGAACAGTCAGGATGCCGAGCAACTGTCGGGGGTGCTCTATCATACACACCTGCCAGCAGAGGTGATATCTGTGATACGACGGAGAGAGTGACCTCAAGCCTGGACGCAAGGCATTTCCGCTATCAAGATCGATTGAGCCAATCTGTTCAACCAAGCGCAATTCCGGACTACAATGAAAATCGCCCACAATTCGAAGGCAACGGTCTTTCTCAGGACAGTCCTAGCCCCCATGCCGTGAGACGAGCACTACTAGAGACCGGAATTTTTGACGACTTTGAGAACAGCAGTAGCTCACTGCCGGGATATGCCATTCCACGACATGCGCATAGCTCCCATGTCAACCAACAAGCTACAGTGACTTTTGGTGCACCGGGTGGTTCACATAAGCCTCACGGTGAGGGCAAGAGCACTATGGTCACACCAAGTAAACTTGATCATTGCATTGGAAACTTTGAACGAGGTATTGCTCTACATAGCTCAGGCACCGAGAATTTGCCTAACATGTCGACACCTGCGAAAAATGGCGACGACGATACTTCGCATTGCCGGCACGCCGGGAGTAATCCTGAGGCTATTGCCAATAGCCTACGCCTGCAAAGTCAGGCGTCAGGAATACACCAAGAAGCTACAAACCTCCGCAAAGTAGATCAGACAGCCCCGCCTACTACTGTTTCTAAAGGACGCGTACCGGTTTATTCCCATCAAGCATGCCAAACAGAATTACCCTGGTTTGAAGAACGGAATGCAGGAATGGTCGATGCCAGTACCCAAACAGCTCGTCCAGCTGCTCCTCAATCCACCCCAGAATCTCCCATAAACGAGACGGTCTCTCCTGCGGACAAAGATGTGGGAGGAGATGTGTTGGGAGAAGACCCAAAACCCGCCCCTAAGAAGGTGCCCGATCCTCATTTAGGCGATGACTATATGCCCCGAAAGCAGCATATACAGAGCTTTCCCCAAGAAAGGTGCGGTCACCAGAATGGCTGCTCTCACTGTCTAGAAGTACGGCATGCGTCAAGCCTGTGTGCCCATAGGCCAAGGCCGGCTTTGGTCCGTCTACCCCTGCAGCACACCCAGAAGCGTCTTGTCCAGAAAGAGAGCAGACGGCCATACCTGGCTATGAGAGGCGGCGTCGTCGGTTGGCCTAGAGGCTCAGGTAGCACTGCTATATCGACGAAGCCCGAATGTTTGGATATAGAGGGCCCCCTTCACTACGAAGAGCGGGGGGCCTGTGGGCTTGAATGCAGCTGTTCTGGAAATGCATTCTCCCAAGATGACGACACGGCTAGAGTCTGTCACCCCGAGCGCCACGATAGACACTACTCGACGAGCATGAGCTACCCTGCGTCATATGACCAGGTCATTCTTGCCGAGGAGAACGGGTCGATACTGAAGCAGGTTCCAGCATGCAGGGCGCGTGATACAGAGGCTGATCGTTATGCATACAACGATGGCGGTCCTTGCGATGGACAATGTTGCTCCCACTACGGTTGTCAAAGCTATCCGGGAATAGCTGACGATCTGCTCTTTAGAGAGGAGGGCTCCCGCTTTGCTCATGCACCTGAAAAGGAGTTTTATTATGATCATGTTGACGCGCAGCGGATACCTCCGTCCTCACACACTCTAGGGGAAGTAGGACAGGACGAGCTGGAGATGAAGGAAATGGATGAAGAATATTGGCAGAATGCGGCATCTAGGCCCTACGAGACATATGATCCTTACCACTATTTTGACTCGAGATCTGAGTGAGAAAGACGGGCAGCCCGCGTTAAGAATTTAGCTCTATTCTGGTTCTTGATCCTTCCACCTAGCGAGGACTGCCTCCATGTCGATGGCGCATCGCCTAGCCTTGTCTGCGATATCAGCAGCTTTACCAATTACCGGGGCGTCAATCATCTTGCCGTCGAGTGTCCAAGCCCCGCGACCTTGTTTCTGCGCCTTTTCATCTGCAACTAAAATTCGAGCGGCCCAGTCGATCTCTTTTTCGGATGGGGAGAACAGCCGATGAACCACCTCCAACTGGCTTGGGTGAATGCACTGCTTCCCATTGAATCCCAGGGACCTTCCATCTTCACACTCCTCCTCCAATATCTTGAGCCCACGATCGCCCCGGTAGGACGTGCAAACTAGGTCAATGCTACTGGGCAGACCGAAGGCCCGGGCGGCGGTGACGATGGCGGACCTCGCATAGAGAAACTCTCTCAGCGACGGGGTTCGTGTCAACGACAGGTCAAGGGCAAAGTCCTCGGCAGCGAAAATGAGACCGTTCAGCAGAGGGCTGGACTTGCATATGTCGGCAAGATCCATGATGGCCTTGGCGGATTCAATCAATGCTATGATCTTAATAGGGTTCTCGGAGGCGGCGCCATGCCTCTGGGGAGCAACATGCCGAAGGACGTCTGTAACGAAGGTGAGATCTGCCGCACTATTCACCTTGGGCACGACGACAGCATCTAGATTAGGAGAACTTGCAAGGCTGGTCAGGTCGGCCAACGCGTGAGGGGTTTCAACTGCATTGATTCTGACAGCAAGTTCGCCAAAGGCGCGATTCCCTGCCTCGAGGTTTGCCAAATGAGCACGAAGCTGATCGCGGGCAGTGTTCTTCAAGGAGGGCGTCACCGAATCCTCCAAATCATAGGTTACGTTGTCGGACTTGATCTTCAACGAACCAGAGAGCATCTTTTGGGACGATGCCGGGACTGATATTGCATTTGAGTTTTGTCAGAATACCTCCCACCACTCATTGTACTACTGTGGGACCTTAAATATTCATAGTTGATTGAACCTACCATATAGGAGAGACCGGCGAACGATGGATGCCGACCGAGCCGCCATTGTGGATGTGGAGTTGGGGGAAGTGGTGATGAATTGTTATATCTTGAGTACTGTTAGGTTACTTTCAGGACTATTAGATCAAATGTATTGTATAATTGATGCTATTCTCCTACGAAGTAGGCGTAAAACTCGGTGGACGCAGCTCGTTCGTGAATGCAAACGGCCAGGACAATCTCGGCAAAGGGCTCAAATGAGATGAGCGGGGGATTCCGAGGTCTCGATTGAGTCGAGGTTCCTTCAATGTTCGTTTACAGTTGGTCTATTAGTGTATTAGTGCGGGCATGGAAGGACGAGGGACCTAGACTTAGCAAATTTAGCACCCTGAAACAGATTGACGCTGGCTGGCAGCGCCTCGACTAACCCTGACGGGCGAAAACCCATCACTTCGTGCATCAACTTCCATCATGAATTGATAAAAAGACGAAAATAATAATAATAAATTGCATCAGGTAAACATCTAAGAAGAACCACTGGGATTGCTAAAAGTGCTGGGTATATCCCAGAACTGCTAGATATATCCTAGAATTAGCTGCCATTCCCGGGGCTACCTATGCTGTTGCCTCAGTCTCCCTAGAGGTCCTGTGAAGTTCACACGACGATATACGCGACGAGGACAGGAGGAACCGCCACCAACCCGGAGCCAATTGCCCCTGCACAGCTCGTCTACATGTAGAGGCTCACTGCGAGCTTCCAGACACCAACGGCGAAACCCGCGAGAGCTCCAAGCGCGACGATTGCTTGCCAGAGAGGCATGCTGGACAAGAAATAACCCATTCTCTCTGGAGAACGGCCCAACTCCTGTAGGGATTGTCCCGACCTCTGCATGGAGCGTCCAAGCCTCTGCATGGATTCCCCCAGTTTCAGCAAGGCATTCCCCAGCGCCAGTTGGCATCGGAACCACCACACCTTTAAGCGAGTCGGTGTCAGATTCCAGATGCGGCTTGGAAGGTCGAGAGAAGCGGCCACGAGTTCGTTGCGGAAGAGAAGCAAGCAGATCAGAGCGAGGATCCCGAGAGTGCCCGCTATCCAGCACCATGGCGTGAAGAGGGGTTCAGACGCTACCTGAACAGCATTCGTCTTGTTAGCGCCAAGACATCGAAGAGAAGAGTGATCGATAAAAGCTGCTTGCCTCCATGTTCATGCCAAAAGTGATGGGGATGAAGATAACGGCTAGATGCCCCCAGTACTCAACCCCGTCGATTGGACACTATTTCGGCTTTGTAGATATCATGAATAAGGAACGCTTAATCTGGTTTTTGGCACGAACTTGTCATTGGAAGAATCACGGAATATATCTCTACGAAAGACACTCGAGGTGGCCGATATTGATATCAATATGTTGGGTGCGGCTGGCGCTCAATGGGGGCGCAGCGCACCCAGCTAGACGCTAGGCCCCCTCTGAGCTATCATGGGCGAATGTGAATATTCAATTATTTCTGTAAAGGGGCTCTTGCCTGCTCTTCGATATCTCCGGGCTCGATTGCCGTTCCCGAGGACATGCTCTCGCTTTCCAGAGAGAGCATCTCGGGGCAGTAATACTGTGAGTTGTGTCTCCTCGAGATGTGGTTGTACAAGAATGTGGTCAAGTGACGGACCTCAGCGGCATCCTTTGGTACCGCCTAGTTTCTTCATTCTTTTTATCTCCATTGGGCCATATTTCCCATTTTCGCATCTGTTATTATTTCTTGTAGCTATGCGAAGAAAAGTTTCTACGAAGTAGGTAGGAGCCTTGGGAACATTGATTTCTGGATGAGGGACACCAAAGAGCGACTTGGACGTGGTGGCGGATGACATAAGCAAGGATGATTTGGCCTGAATTTGAAGCTCTTTCGTACTTCGTAATGTCCCACGTCAACGTCCCACGCCGATGTCCCACGTTCATCGGTTGATCGCGATTCGAGGAGCCTGATTGACAAGCTTCGCAACAAGGACATTCTACTCTGACCCCCGGCGACGTTCGACACCGAGCATAAAACCCGAACCGAGAACTATAGTAGCAGGCGATTGAGATTTAGACCTGTAACTCCGAATCGCAGCGACGAAATCGCGACGAGTACCCCGGTTGGACGAAGGTGGATTCAGAACCTCACCGGGCGACCAGGAAGCCAAGACACCCTCGCCCGTTGAACGATATGCGCAGGTAGCGGCAGTACGAACCTTGTCGAGACTTAGACCTTCCAACACACACACACTCTCACCATCTCTTGTAATACAACATCAACCCCCGATCCAGGGGCTCTCCGACGACGCAGATGGAGTCCCAACCGCTCGTGCCAGGCTCGCTGAGCTGGCGCCTCAGCTCCCACCCGATCACACTCTTGACGTTTCTTGCATTCAGAATTGGTTCGTATGAGAGACTTTTTCTTCTTCTCCCGTTTTCTCTTAACCCCGCTGGGGATATCTTGAGAAACCCTAGTTCGCTAACTGGTCCGCAGCGAGTTTCCTCGTTTACCTACTCGGACTCTTAATCATACACAACATGTGCGTGTCCCCTCTCCTCCGAGCGTTTTTTTCTTCTTCCCACACTCTCTCCCTGGGTTTCCACGCTAACATCTTTCCCCCTTCCCCTTCAGGATCATGATCTTCATCATAACAATGCTCCTCCTCGCCGCCGACTTCTACTACACGAAAAACATTGCCGGCCGGCGTCTTGTCGGCCTCCGGTGGTGGAACGAAGTCGACACCGAATCCGGCGACTCGAAGTGGGTTTTCGAGAGCAGCGAGCCTGGGACGAAGGTTATCAATCCGACCGATAGCCGATTCTTTTGGTTGGCCATGTATATCCAGCCCGTTATCTGGGTTGTCATGGCTATTGTGGCCGTGTTTAGGTTCCAGTTTTTGTGGCTGCCGCTCGTCGGTGAGTTTTATCATTCTTTCCTTGATGTATTTTATAACTTGGCCTGTTCTCGAAAGGAGACAGTGCAGGGGTTATACAAGTTCCTCTTGGTGGATTCGTTGGGGGAAAAGCCGAACGTACATGGAAGACTAATCGGGATTGGAACTCTATCTTAGTGATCGCGCTCGTCTTGACAATCATGAACACCCTCGCCTTCTCCCGCGCAGACAAGTTCAGCCAGGCGTCGAATCTTGCCGGTTCTGCTTTCTCCGGAGGCAACCTTGCCGGCAGTATCGCGACGAACATGGTTGGGCGTTTCTTCAGGTCCTAAGGCCACCGGTGTATACTTTTCTTTTGATGTGATGAGAGGAATAGGCTGGGATTTTTTCTTTTTCCTCTTTTTCCTTTCTCGTTTTGGGCGATATCCCACGTGTAATTGAAAGAAAGGGGCAAGTCTCGGGGTATTGTAGGAAAATTCATCGTGTATTTTTATCACGGTTTCATCTGGTTCCTTAACAAAAAGTGGCAAAGTGTTGAAATTCGACTCGGATGCACCTTCCAGGCCACGAGAGTAGTGGTTTGTCTGCGTATGTGTTCTATATTTAAATTTTGGGCTGGGTTTTCAACGGCTCATGGAAGCTCAAGTGGTCGAGCGGTGACGCACTGCTTTAAAACTGCTTCGGCGAGGCGCCGGCGTGGAAACCGGTCTGGTCCAACCATGAGGCCTGGAGGAAATTGGGAACTGGGGAGGGAGAAGTGGTTTTTTTTGTTCTGGCTAGATCATCTCTAATCATACTAGATTCTTTTCTTCTTTCGATGCAATGCTTGTTGGGGAGCTCTGTGAAGGTTGTGATATTAAGAGGCTGGATATGTCTGGACGGAGTCGAGCGAGGAAGCTTGGAGAGGTAGTTGGTTCGAAACTGGTGGTGGCTTTCTTTTTTTCCCTTTTTCCCCTCCCCATGTCTTAGATCTTCTTTCCTTACATCTGAATCGGTTTGCGAATGAAAGGCCGCTGCTAGTTTCGATTGCTGTCTAGATATAATTTACGAATATGGGTAGAGTGTCTTCTTAGACCGAGGACTTGCGGTTCAGGAGTAAAGCAATCCGTCCAAGGCGGGAGACATAACCGGGTCTATGTAAGGGAACGAACGGCTTGGGAGAAGGGGGGAAGAAGAACTGTAGATGCTCCCTGAATAAAATGGAATGGCTAACTGGATGGGGGGATCATTAACGCTACTCTCTCTATTGAAACAAGATCCAAGGCGTGGGTAAAGAAGAAGGAAAAAAACAGAAACAAAAAAGTCCTATCAACAAAAAACTCCCGAGATATGGATATTCAGAATAACAGTGGTCTCACAAGAGTATATATATCCTGTACCGCAACATTACATTGCTTTCATCTTGTCTTTTTAGAGAAAAAAAACATTAAAGTCCTAAACCGGCACTATCGAAAAAAGAGCACACATCTCACTTTTCTACCTCCGTTGCGCCGCTTGTTCAATGGCTCGATCGAGGGCCCTCTCCTCCTCTTCGAGCCGCCTAATCTCGGCCTCCGTCATGCCCTCCTCGACTAGATGCGCTACGGCAGCTGGCACCTCCGGTCTTGTTCGCGCCTCGCTCGGCGAAAGACTCCGATCGGTTAACGACGCGGCGCCGGGAGTAGGAGCGGCAGCCACCCCAACGGCTGGAGACGCGGCCGCTGCTGCTGCTGCGGGAGCGGGATGAGATGCGACGGGGTCGGGATATATGACGGAACTGTCGCGCAGGCTGCGGCCGGGGACATCTTCTGATTGCGGCGAGTCGGCGAGGTTCGTTTGGGCTTCCTTGTCTCGAAGGTAGTCGTTCGGAGGAGCATTGACTGAGGTCGTGACGTAGGGTACTGGTTGGACGGAGCCGGCGGCGCCGACGGGGACAGAGGCAGAGGCGGAGGCAGCCCTGCGACGCCGGTTGCGGAGGAAGAAGAAGATGGCGAGGCCGATGAGGAGGAGGCCGACGATGGCGCAGGCGACGCCAATGCCCGCCTTGGCCCCGTTCGAGAGACTAGGGCGCTTGTCTCTACTGTCAGAGGCATCACTAGACGACGTTCCACTTGGGACACTACCCGTCGCGGAGTTGCCAGACTGTCCAGAGTCGAAATCGGAGCGATTGGGGTTCCAGATGGAAGCTTTAGTCGTCAAGCCGCCATAAAGGCTGTTGTCTTTGTCTGCCTGAGCTCTCAACAAGCCTTCCGCCTCGTTGACTTGGTCTTGGGTCGCCTCTCTAGACAAGACGGTAAATGCGCTGCTGGCGATGGAGCCGGTAGATTTCTTCGTCCCGGGAGACAGTACCTCTTGATCCTGTGTTTCTAGTTGGAAGTGGACTACGAGGTGCATGCGCTTGCGGAAATCTTCCGCGGGAAGGGGGCGTTCGATGGCTTGCTGGAGAAGATAGTTACCGCGCCATTTTGATGAATCTATACGCTTACAAGGTTAAAATGTCTTCGTCTTTCTTCCTCAGGTTTCTAGGCAGAGACTAGAGACAAGAATGAAGCGGGTGAGGGTTGTCTCTCTCTCTCTCTCTCTTTCTTCTTTCTACTTTCTCCACCGCCTCTGAACTTTGACTGCTTACCTGTTGTAAAGTCGATCTGAGCAAACCCAGGATTGGCCAGCTTTGTAAATTGTCTCGAGGTTTGATTATCCACTATAATCCAGTCGACATCGCCCAGCGTGAGAGTTTTCGCGTAGTCGAAGGCGAAGGGCTGCGTCTCTGCGAACTTGAAGACGCGGGGATTGGCGAAATCGGGGTCAACTTGTATCATGCCGGCGAATTCGCTCGCGTCGCCCCCGTTTCCTCCGTCGGCGGCGCCCATGCCGGTCTGGGTGTCGGTCTCCAGTGTTCCTTGGCCATCTTTCAATACCGTGTCACCGCCCTCGTTCCTAGGGTCCACGTTCCCCAAAACGCGGTCGTCGTCGAGCCGCGAGTCCCTCAACACGTCGTGAAATGTCCTCGACCGGACACTCGGGTCGGGGGCGTCAGGCGCAAATAACGGCGCCAGCGGGCTTTCGTTGGCCATGATGCCTGACACTTCTTCTCCTTTCCTCCTAGTCCCCGCCTTGTAGTAGGTCTTACGAAGTTCGTCGGAGGTTGATATGAGACGCTTCTTCTCAAACCCCCTACTCTTCCTGCTTAGGCGTCGCGCCCCAGAGTTGAGCAAATCTGATAGTTGGTCACTTTCCTATTCGTATTGTGGGTTGTCTGGGAAGTGTTCTCTGTTCGGTTCGGCGTCCATGTACAGTCTCTCACGACACCATATCGGTATTCGATGGGACGAGAAGGTGAATTCGAAAAGTGGTATTATGGTCGTACAGGGTTGGCTCGCAATGGAAGGAAGGAAAGCAAGCAAAGCAAATAGAAAAAGCAGAGAAGGGGAAAGGACGCAAAATGAGGAGGTTTCCAGGTCTCAGCCTCAGCCCGGGGTTTGGGGCGAGAGATGATCGGCAGAGGGCACCCGCGAGTCGTAAAATACCTCGTGCACTATTACGAAGTACGACAGATGCTACTCGATTGAGTCTAGCGACCAACAAACCAACAACAGATATCCTCTCCCGCTGCGCCGGACCAGCTACTTCAGTGGTGTGCTGAGAACAATGGAAGCAGGCAGCTTAGGATTCCGGGCTGGGAGGTTGCAGAAACACCCCGTCTTACTGCAGCACTGAGCAGCAAACCCCTCCTCCCTCCAAAGCCCCCCATGTCAGCCGCAGAGAGCGACTTTTGGAGCGTCCATACTTGGTCGGGGGATGCAGGCTTGGAAGGGTGTTGGTTGGATGCAGGAATCAGTCCAGACCACAACAGGCAAGCGTCGCGCAGGGAACATCCATAGTGTACAATATCGACCCCAACCCCGGTAGTGTACACAGCCTTGTGAGGATTGTCGAGGCGATTCTCGTACTAGTACTGCATATTGTCAAGATGGTACTCGGCTCACGGACCGGGGCTGGACTGCGCCCCTGTGGTGACATGGTGAGATGGTCGAGTCTCTCTGTGGGATCTGTCCTGAAACTGGAATGATTCTTTGAATTATGGAGTATTAAAATCGGTCATATTGCGCCGCAAACGGCCGACGTGAAAGGAACAAGAAACAATATTGAGGCCATCAGCTCAAAGCCTGGGGGGAGAATGCCAGCAACTAAGCTAAACTAGTAGGAGTGTAAACGGTTCAATGTTACTTCGTGGGCGGAGAAGCTAGTCCTGAAGGGGCAAGCTGGAAGTTGTTCTACACTATTGTTGGCAGTTCACTAATACTACGAAGTACGTCTATTAATACACATTGATCAATCAATCGATCCATTGATCGATGTCACTGGATTGTTCAGTGTACGAAGTACTTCATACACTCTCTACTTGTACTGGTACCCGAGCCAGGCTTTATTGCAGTCAAATTACTGAGGTAAGTCTCGTCGACTCCTAGACCGGCATGGAGAACGAGAGAAAGACGGCTTCTGATTGGCTTCTTGGCCCAGTGCAGAGACTTGCGCAACGCACCAAGCAATGTACCTTTACATTGAAATGTCACCATTGCACATTGAAAATGTACTTCTCTGAGCCCAGTATTAAGTAATCAGTCAGGTATCAATGGTCAATACAATGTATACGAAGTACAGTTGTTCAATGTTCAATGTTCAATGTTCAATGTTCAATGTTCAATGTTCAATGTTCAATGTTCAATGTTCAATGTTGCTGCTGCAACTTGCTTGCAATTGCACTTGACTGAAGGAGTCGAGCATTTTATTTGCCTTGTATCTGGAGAGGCGAGACAGAAACAACGGGCAAGACATCGGCTGAAGTTTTGCCCTATTTTTCATATTTTTAATTGAAAGTACACTACGAAGTACTGCAGAGCTCCTCTCTGATCCAACCGTCGTCAGCACCCGCCAGGCCAGGCCTGTGAGCTTCTCACTTCTCATCCATCATCCAATTGTCCGACAATTCATAGCCCTTCGCCTTGCATGGGTATATACATCCCAAATCATCTCCAACAGTCCAGCAGTCGCTTCCTTCTGGTTGTACAAGTGGGCTTGACGCTGGCTGTGCATACGTGTTAGTGCAGGACGCCTGTCTTACACCGGCTCCCCTCTCCTAAGCTCCAGGTTAGGTGCTATTATTATCCAAAACATTGATCCTCCATCCATCTCTTGGTACCGACAGGCGACGAGGATATAGACATAGATAGGCTCATTTTTTTT